>JABUQX010081221.1:17500-32409 GCA_015478945.1 Trachelipus rathkii | reverse complement strand
GGTGTAAGCATAAATACAACTTGCTGCACTAAACCATTTTTCTGCATATTTCGGTTCAACAGCACTCACTCGCTCCAGCCAGAGAGAAGTAAACGTATCCTGACTGATAGTTATTAAGGCATTTCTGTATACTGAGTTATACGGGAATCCACATGTTTCGGTGTTAAATATCGTAGAATTACACCATGCAGCGTATATGAATTAAGTCCTCGAGTATTGGCAAACATTTAGATGGATTTAGTCGCTTTTTCATGTTAAAAACAAAGCTGTTATTTTGCAGGATTGTCTCGAACAGTGAAACTCATACACGTACGGGCGTGAATGTGACAGCCTCATATGGGTTTCCAATAGTTGCGTACATCAATACTTTCAACATTATCAACATGACAAGGAAGCAACATCTATTCTATTATAGCCGCTCAGGCTGTCACCTCTGTTTCATCAAGATACGATGTCACAGATGACACATTACTCAGGCCTTTATCAGCTTCGAGGCTGGTCGATAATCTTTTGAGGAATTCTTCAACTTGATATTGATTAAAGGTATATCTACTTTGCGACCTCCAATTGTGAACAACAGTAATATATTGCTCTCCATTCGTTTTACGAAAAAACGTTAATGACACATGCGTTGAGGTATTACAAAGACCTCGTAAAGAGGACTGTCTGTAGAAGCAGACTGGAGAGCTCGTTCATATCAGCACAGCGAAAAATTGTCTTACTGACGAAATTCGTATGTATAACAGATCTAAAAGGTAACGAAATTCTTTCTTTCAAAATCAGAAGAAAAGTAAACAAGAATATGACGTAAGAACGAACCATAATCAGTTCAAAAGAGCAATATATTCTCGCTAGACAACGACAACAACAGCAACAAACAACAACAACAACAACAGCACACGAACAACAACAACAACAACACCACAACAACAACACCAACAATAACATAGTACAAGAATTAGTTCTTTATATACTAACCATCGAAATATATGCTAACCGTAACACTTGTTTCCACATATAATAAAGTCAGCATAGCATTACCAGGAACTAAGAATATATTGTACGAATAACAAATCTAACCACCTTATGCTAGAATAAAACACTAACATAACAAAGTGATTTCTCCCATCACTTACCGCGGTACAAGTACCTAACACACGCATACAAAAACTAACCTCTTCAACTCGTCTTTTCAAGCAATATCTCTACACATTCACAATTTAATTCTCACAATTAACAACTGATTTACGTTACATTTAAACTATCATTTCGGATAAACAACCTGAAATTATTTTTTGGTCTATCTCGTTTTTAGACTACGCCCCCCCTTTCAGAAAATTTCAACATGAAACATGAAAAGGATTTTATGCTTTATCCATTTGCATAAAGTGATGCAATACTTATTATATTTATTAAACACAAACTGGTAGGTCGGGCAACGGTGCATCATACATAGGTGACTAGGCAACCCTGTATAGATTAGAGAGCGGAGTTATATATATAAATCAGTGAGCTACTCGAAGGGGTATTCTTAATCAAGAACTCTTATGCATCAACCTTTTAAGACACATTTCCGTTAGCTTACTGTTTGTATCAGTCATACAAGGGTTGTTAATGAAAGTCATTGGTTTCGATGACGATTTGAAGCATCTCCTCGATATGTTTGTTAATGAAGTCATTGATTCTATATTACAAGACGTAGACTTATGATAGGATTCGTATGAGGGTTGAATCAATTTCACTTTGCGGCGATGATCCAGTCCCTGACCGGAAATTAACTCAATGTAATCATCAGTTACAAGGAGGAATTAGAATATATAGAGGGTAATATATCCCTGTACTGATGTTTACATTAGTTAAGTTCATCTAGAGAAAGGTACTGCGGCTGTGTTTCAAAGCGTTGTTTCTGTTTAGGCAAATAACTCATGCATAATTCATCATAGCAACTAAGAATATTAATATCAGGCAAAACCGTAACATACTTCGCGTTATGAATTAAGCAGCAACATCTGAAAATCGCCCCTATCACTTTATTCAAAGGTAAAGTACGACTATAGGTTCATACATACTGATTTCTCCCACTTTTCTCGCCACTCAGGCAACAGGTAAAAATCGTATCATCTAACAAATCCGTTAACAAAATGAACCACATCTATCAAAGATACAACCTCTTTGACTATGAATTAACACTATCTTCAACAAGTGTCACTCGTTTTGAGTATAACTTCAATTGTCCTATGAATAAACATAGACACTGCATATCAACGGTAAGTAAACTAACATTACCAAACAAAAAACTTAAACCCAGGCTCAGTTCTAACACATCATCGTCAGTTAAACAGTAATATCTTACAAAACTCATCGTTTCTCTAACAAATCCAGTGTTAATTTCACACTGTCTAGTAATATTTAACATAACCATACCTAACCTGACGAATAAACAGTTTTCATAAGCGCAGGAGTATCTAAAGCAACACATTACCTTCTAAGAGAAATCCCGGGGAGGATGCGCCCCATTGAAAGGGTGTGAATCATCCTGCGAGATGGATCACCCCGAAGGGGTGTTGTAAGCGGACTTTACCCCTCCTTCCCCGCCCCTTTCAGAAAATTCATTTCAAAACTGTAAGATTAAGCAACAGCGCCTCATACAAGAGGCGATTTGTTAGCACTGTAAGCACTGTAAGCCCTAACTTTGAGATCACCCCAGAAAGATGCACGAAGACCCATCTCAGGGTACCCTGAAGAGGGTGTAAGCGGTAAGGGCACAGCCTTTGGGCTGAGCCCTATGTAACAGTCAAAGACGTATTATTAACAAGCAATCCCTAACCATGATCAATACTATCAACGATAACCACCTATCAACCTATTTGATTTTGACACTATCTTCATCAAAGTGTCACACTTCTCTGTATAGCATCATTTGAACTATGAATAAACGTAGACATTAGCAAAATTCTCTGGCAAACCTACATTACTCAACAAAAACTGTAAATAACCTCACAGTTAACACATCATCGGCAGGTAACACAGTAATATCTTACAAAACTCATCATTTCTCTACCAAATCAGTGTTAATTTCACCCTGTCATAGTAATAATTTTACATGAACGCTACCTAATACGAATAAGGAGGTATTCATTACCAGGAGTATCATAAAGCAACACATCAACCTCCCGACGAGAAAATCCACGGAGGGATGCGCCTCCCGTGAAAGGGAGAGAATCGTTGAGAGGAGGCATCACCCGAAGGGGTGTAACGGGCATACCCCTCCGAAGGAAGGGCGTAAGGCCTCAGCCCTTCGGGCTGTTAGAAACGTGATATGTTAGATGTGATATGATATGTTAGAAACGTGAGCCTGGGTTAAGTTTTTGTTGAGTAATGTTAGTGTTTGCTCTGATTTTGCTTAATATGTCTATGTTTATATCAACTTTCATTGACGTTATTACTCAAACGAGTTGACCTTTGTTGAAGAGGAGTGTTTAATATCATCAGTTCAATATGTGGTATCTTTTGATAGATTGGTTATTTTGTTAAGGAGTTTGTAGATTGATACAGATCTTACCTGTGCTGATGGGCGAGAAAAGTGGGCATATCGAGTATTGTATGACCTATTAGGCTACTTTACTTTTATAAGGAGGGGGATTTTCCAGGAGTTTGCTGATTATTCATACGCGAAGTATGTTAGGTTTGCCTTTGTATATTATATTCTTAGTTGCTGTTATGATATCATGAGTTATTTTCCTAAACAGACAACAGCTTTTGAACACCAGCCTACAGTACCCTTTCTTCTACGATGACTTTACAATGTAACATCAGTTACAGGCGATATTTATTAGCCTCTATATTATCCTAATATACCCCTGTTAACTTGATGTTTACATAGTACTTTCCGGTCGAGGTGGGGGGGGGGGAAACCTGATCAATCGCCACAAAGTGAATATTCAACCCTCATAGCGAATCCATCATAGTCTAAGTCTTGTAAATGGTAACTATGATAGGTTACGTATGATGATCGAATGATTTCAAGATTCGTCATCGTAAAGACCAATGACTTCATTAACAACCATATCGTATTACTACAGAATCTAACGAATATGTTTTAAAGTGTTGATCGTAAGAGGCTCTTGATTAAGAATACCCCTTCGAGTAGCTCACTGATTTATAATATAACTCCGCTCTCTAATCTATACAGGGTTGCCTAGTCACCTATGTATGATGCACCGTTGCCCGACCTACCGTTTGTTTATAAATATAATAAAGTATTGCTCATGTTCTTTCTCTGGTAAGTGGTTCATGTTCTGTTGAAATTTTTTTGAAAGGGGGGCGTAGTCTAAAAAGAGATAAGCCTAAAATTTTCGGGTTTTACTAAGTTGCTTATGTTTTGTATGCAATACTCTAACTGCTACGTAATCAGTGTGTTAATGTGAAATAACATTGATATGTTAGAAGAATGCCTGAAAAAAAGTGAATAGGTTACGTTTTGTATGCCTTGTTAGGTACTTTACGCTGTTTAAGTAGGGAACTTTTGTTAACTGTTAGTTGTTTATTCTAGCATTAAGGCTGTGTTTGTAGATTTTGGTTATTTGCTACAATATATTCATTAGTTCTAGGTATTGCTATGTTAGCCTTTATATGTGGAACATGTTACGTTGCATATATCGGGTTGGTATATAAAGAACTTATTCTTGTGTTATATTTGTTGTTGTGTTGTTGTTGGTGGGTGTTGTTGTGTTGTTGATTGTTTGTATGTTTGTTGTTGTTGTTGTCGTTGTTGTTGTTTGTGTGTTGCGTTGTTGTCGTTGTCTAGCCGGAATATATAACCTTTTGATGATAGGTCATTCGTACGTCGTATTCTTGTCGTTACTCTTCTTTTGAATTGGTTTGAAAGTTTAAATTTGTTGACAAGTGTTGTTTGTATACATCCGAATTTAATGGCAGTAAGACATTTTTCGCTGTGTGGGTATGATGACCTCTCATTCTGTTCTACAAGAGTCCTCTTACGAGGGTCTTTGTATTACCCAACGATGTGTCATTTACGTTTTCGTTAAACGAAATTGGAGAGCAATTATCATTACCTGTTATTCCAATTGGAGCGCAAGTAACTATACCTTTAATCATATCAGTTGAAGACATTCCTCAAGATTATCGGACAGCCTCGAGCTTGGATAAAAGGCTGAGTATGTTGTCCATCCTGTGACATACGTCTCTTGACGAAATCAGATGGTTGGTGACAGCTTGAGCGGCTATAACTAGAATTAGATAGTTGGCTTTCACTGATCTGATATGTTTAAAAGTATTTTGATTACGCAATATTTGGAAACCCAATGAGGCTGTCCACATTCACGCGTACGTGTATAGGTTTCACTGTTCAATCATCTGAAAATATAACAGCTTTGTTTAACATGAAAAAAACGACTTAAAGTCTTCATCTTAAGTTGGTGACCATACTCGAGGACTTATTCATAGTAGCTCATGGTGTTCTACGATAATATACACCGACATGTGGATTCCCGTATAACTCAGCTATACAGAAATGGCCTTCTAACTTCAGTCAGGATACGTTTACTCTCTCTGGCTGGAGCGGAGTCGAGTGCTGTTGAACCGAAACTATGCCAGAAAACAATGGTTTAGTGCAGCGAGTTGTATTTATAGCTATACACCTTTCGGAGGTGTTGAATCTCGGGAGAAACATATAGAACTTGCTCAAATTTTTCACAGAATCCTATGTTTATTGAAAAACGCTTTTAACTATATTTAAAAACTTCGCATGTAGGAATGTATTTATTTATTTAATGTATTCTATTTGGAAATTATCATGTTATACACTTGAAACACATGTTATTACTGCCCCCCTTAATGGTACGCTTTGTTGTTTAGTAGATGGTTTTCGGGGCTGGCTGTTTATATCGTGAGCGGTTGTGTTGTTAAGTCTGTTATGTTCTGTTTAGCCTTGTTAAAGAATAAAAACTTTACTTTGTTTGTCTTTACCCAAAAGGTATTATGCTGGTTAGGTTAAGTGTGAGGATCTTTGTTAAGTTCAGCAGTTTATTCTTGCTTAGATGTGTCAGGGTTGCGTTGTAACATTATATCTTAGTCAGTTGATGCTATGTCTTAGCTATTATTAATGTTGAAAGCTTGTTACGGTTAGAGCTTGTACTCTCGGTTTGTATGATAATTAAACACGGTATATGGCAAAATTTTTGTTAACATTATCACCATTGTTAATGTAAAAATACATTGTTTATGTTAGGACACTCTTGACAAAGTTGTGAATAAGTTCAGGTTTTTTGGCCCAAAGCCCGCTTACTTTACTGGTGTTAAGTGTGAAACTTGTTAACGTTAACCATTTATTCCTGTTTAAGATGGGCTAAGTTTCTCGTTGGGGTTATATTCATTAAGTTCAGATGATGCTAAGTAAGGTTTATTAATGGGAAAACTTTATTACGTCAGCATATATTGTCTTGATCTTTGTATAAAGAACTTGAATTTTATGTTATGTTTATTCCAAAATGATACTCAAAATTTGACCTTAAATCAATAGATCAATCAGATCAACAGCATGGTCAGGAGGGAGGTGGTGCTTGGGTTGGATGGGGTTTGATATTACTGATTTACTGCTTTAGGGTATGTAACAAACGTAAATTACTGTAAGGCTATAAGCAATAAAAGAATAAGGAATTTTAATTCTTGATTTTTGTTCTGAAACCATTATTTTCGAAATCTACAGACTCGAAAATATATAAAGGCCACCCAATTGTATTCCTTACACTAATATTAATAAACTCGGCACCGCTCCGGAGCCAGCAACCGGTTTGCAGCTTGTCACGCTTCTTACTCCTCTGAGTCAGACTCCTTCCACCTTCCTTATTCATCTCTTTCATCCTTCTTCATTCCTCCTTTGCTTTTTGCACTCTGTTCTCTTTTTTTCAGTCGAGACCACCCTAATGGAGGGTCTAGACAACCCTTACAACCAGACTTATAATCAATCATATTCCGAACTCTACGACCTTGAAAACGTAGATTAGGGGACACCAAGCATTGTTAGTTATACGAACTGTTTATTCCTAGGCACCGCAGTGGCTCCAGCACCGGTTGCCCGGAAGCAAGCACCACAGATTCAACATATAAGTTTTCTAGGAAACTCAACTCTGAATCTTCTCACCAAATTTTCGCTTTATACATCAATTTAATTTTTTTTATGGGGGTGGGGGCCCCCTCTCGGGGGGGGGGGGCTCACCCGCTGGGTAAGTTTCGCTATTACACTATGTTACTTCCAATTTCATCTAACCACTCTCCAAATTTTAAACCACGATACGATAAGTTCGGAGGCCGACGAGGCAGGCTGGCTCTCCAAACGCGTCGGCGTCAAAACCGGATGCCAAGACGCGGCCACGGCGGAACACAACGTCGGAGTGCGTAAAAACGATCCCTTACAGGAATCGTTTTTTCGACTCAGATTCGATTTCCTTCGGGAATCGAATCTTCGAGTAATAATACTAATTAATAATGTGTATGTGTAGCGCAACGCGCAGCTCCAGTTACTGGGTCTGTCGTCAACAGACCTTCGAGTCTGGTTTGACCTCAAGTGCCAGGTCGCCCAAACGCTACGTTAGGCCTAAAACTTACCCACGCAGATCCACGCCACAGGGCGTAAGCGCTATATTCACGTCGACCCTCAGGGGCGACCCCCCTCTATGATTACATCCTACAGACTTGAACAATTACACGGATTCGAGCTTATCCAATACCTACATTATATTCCAAGTTTCAGACTAATAGCTCTATTACTTCATATCGGCTGTGGGAGTCAAAACTGTCCCCAATACATATTATTATATATATATATATTATATATATATATATATATATATATATATATATATATATATAGTATATAATATATATATATATATCTATCATATATATATATTATTATATATATAATATATATATATACATAAAATATATTATATTATATATATATATATATATATATATATATATATAATATATATATTTATAGTATATATTAATATATAATATATAGGAGATATAATCTATTATATATTATAATATACTATAATATATTTATCCTGAAAAGAAATCATTGTTATATTTACTTTTTCAAAGGTAATAGTTGAGTTCAACAGATTCAAAAAAACATATTAACTTTTAAAATTAATCGATGTTCCATATTTCCTAGAGACGCTGCCAATGTACGAAATCATTTTTATAAGCAACCTTATTCGTTGTTTTCATTTAATCATTTTCTTTTCACATTCGAAATTCAGTAAGATTTGTTAAGTAGACACAAGATTTACTGTGTATATTTAACAAACTTATCATAACCTAAACTTAATGGGTCCTTAATTAATTTATTCCTATTACAACCGTTTGAAGCGACTGGCAATTAAAACAAACCTCTTGGTTAAAAAAAAATACCTTCTAAAGTGGGAAATTACTTTTTTTTTAATAAAAATTCCTTTTTCGGTGAAGATTCTACTGCATAGTCACTATCATATTTATATATATATATATATATATATAACTATATATATATAGATATATATATATATATATATATATATATATATATATTCTATATATATATATATAATATTATTACTATATATATATATATGTGTGTGTGTAGTGTCGTGTGTGTGTGTGTGGTGTGTGTGTGTGTGTGTAGTGTGTGTGTGTGTGTGTGTGTGTGTGTGTGTGCTGATGTGTGTGTGTGATGTGTGTGTGTCGTGTGTGTGTGTGTGTGTGTGTGTGTCGTGTGTGTGTTGTGTAGATTTCTGTTTCGTTAATTAAAGAAATGAGATGTTTATCTTTAACTATTTTTTTTATTAGTTCGCAAAAAATGATGTTAGTAATAAATTCCAAAATTAAAAGAAGTTTTAAAATTCCATTTGTTAAACAGAAATCAATAATTGAAAGTTAAATTACAATAACTTCAATAATTAATCGTTCAATGATCGAAACGAAAAAAATGCGAGTCGAGAACAGTAGGAGTTACATACAAACTAGCTGAGATACATAACTAGTCTAGGTTAGTCGGTTGGGGGAATTTTAGAAATAAAACTGTGCCCTAATATAAACGAATTCTATACTGTAAATGCATAGATAATGTGTGTAGGGCTCCCCGATGGAAGGGAATATCTTCCCATTCTAGTGAGATTTCCTACTTCCTCCCCTTTTTGCAGTGGTAATGCTAACTAACAAGCTCTCGAGCTAATTCTAAGAAATAAATATTTAAAATTATTTTACATTTAGAAATTTTAAAAAATGCTTTACCATGAAAATTTACTATTACCGTCATTTCATAGCGAAACGAACTGATTGACTGTTGATATGCGTTTCTGAACTTAAAAGGTCTAAAATATTGAATGCCAAATCATCTATTACTATAAATATATCCAAAGTGATCTTGTAGACCCTCCAGGAAATTTTAATGCAAGAAGGTTTTAGATACAATATTGGACGCTTCCGGAACCTCAGTTTTAGGATAGATGACACCAATATCGGAGTATCTGAATGATGTCCTAAAGCTCTGTTCATTCAAATTTCAGCTTACATAATTATTAGAGATAAACATGTGGCCTCTTCTATCTTTTTTTGACACAAGAAAAATAGGTGATTTTATATTTTTAATCAGACACACCTACCGAACGATAACTCATCACAAATAATCAATTAGCCTAGCATTCGTCCTGTTTAAATTATTTTGTCACATGTTTGGATCTAGTTTTTATCCGACACTTCATGTGTCGGCAAATAATTTCTTCCTGCGGGTAAATTATGACTTATAATCTGACAACTTATAAAGCGCCAACATCTTTTGTTCACACTATGAAGCCCAGTCATGTTATTAGAATAATTATGTAATATCAGAAAAAGAAAATAAATTTTTTTAACTTCCGAGAATAGTTTAAGCCTGTCTATAGCTTACTTATTGTTAACAAACATGAGCGTTGAATCCAAGAAAAACATTTAAAAAAAAAAAAAAAAAAAATGAGTCTTAAGATGAATGCCCCGTTTTAGACCCGTACAAAACATAAGTACTAAACAGGTGTATATATTGTTGAAATACACTTTATAATATCTAGAAATATATATGCATCATTATTGTATTAATCATCGCTAATGACTATATATATATAATATAGTATATATTAATAATATATATATATATATATTAATTAATATTATATATATAATTATAATAATATTAACTTACTATATATATATATATATAAAATATATTATATATAATATATATATAATTAAAAACAAAATATAAAATTATAAATAAATAATATCATATATATATATATATATATATATATTAATATAATATAGATAGTTTAAATTATTTGGTGCACATAGAAATTTTAATATATTTAGATGTAATTAAATGCCAAATAACTATAAATATAATATATATATATATATTTTTGCTTTACGATTTCAACTAATCCAACTCACTGTACTAAGAAGCCAATATATATTTAGGTAATGAGTTACTAGAACAATAAAAATGTATATAAATAATAAAAAATTGAATAAATGACTATCTCCCAACCTAGTAAAATCTGTGATCAGTATCATGACCCACAGACGGATGAGGTAATTAATATATAGAGAGGAAGATAAATACAGTGGGGAGGCTTAAAGAGGGTAGATTAAAATTACTATAATAGGTAAAGGGTACTTATAAGTAATATAATATAATATATAAGTAATATTAAAATTACTAATAGCTATTAAATAAAATATAAAAACAATAAATATATTATTATAAGTGTATAATAATATTTGCGACCCTTCCAAGGTAAATAAATCACTAATGTTTATTTTATCCTTTACATCATACATACTTTAATTAGAGGCATGTGAAATGTCCTCATGTTTATAGTATATCATAGAATAATATATAATGATATAATAGAGATATATAGATATAATATAATATATATATAATATAATATATATCCATATCTCGGTTAAGTTTGATGTTAATATAATATATATATATAACAGTCCTATGGAATTTTCAACATTACATATTATCACTATTATATTTATGTCAACACGTCATACTAAATTTATGCGCAAGCAAAGAATCCCTTGTGTTTGTGCTCTACTTGTGCTAAGACTTCATTGTAGTGGTTATGGTAAGCGAGTGGATATCTCCCTCATGCTGGAGAAAGTTAGAAGGAATGAGACTGTTTATTAGTCTTCTATCTTTAGATTCAACTCTTTCCTAAAGGAGGGTGGAACCAGAGCCTCCCCTCCCCAAATGTAAGATCAGTGCTCTATGCAAGAGTGGGTAAGGCCCTTATATAACTGGAGTAACTGTTCCGAAGAAAATAATCCCGCAGCCTAAACAGAACACCCAGTTTGCTGTGGCCACCTTATCAACCATTGTGATGTGAGGTTTTCAAGATAATTTGTTGTTAATGTTCAGACCAACAATATTTATGTTGTTTACAGGTGAGATGTTAGAGCCGTCGAAGGAGATAGAAAAGTTAGAAAGTGTTTTAGAATAAGAGATGTGAAAGATTAAGTTTTTAGAGTTAAATTTCATGGTGAGACCCCACCTGGAAGTCCCATCCAGATCTGCAAGTGTAGAATCGGAAAGATGAAGTCGGGAGACAACTCTAGATGAATAAGAGGAAGTAGATTTGAAATGTGTGGAAGATTGGAGAGTTGAATTATCGGCATAATAATGAAGAGAGCTAGAAGATCATCTGATATGAAAAGTATGAATAAATTTGGAGATAGAACAGAACCCTGAGAAGCACAACAATTAACAGGAAAGGAAGAAGAGGTTGCTTAATCAACAAGTGCCGATATGGAATGACCTGGGAGAAAACTAGTCAAGATCAAGAATAGAAAAGGAGGAAACTCAAAGGAAGGGAGCTTAGATAGTAGTGACGCATACCATACATGGTGACAAACTTTGGATATGAGCCACCACACAAGACTCCCCATAGTTCCATAGGACAGAAGACCATAAGTTAGTGAGAGAGGAAAGTATGTTTTCAGTTGACCTCGAGCGTCTAAAGCCATACTCGCGAACAGAAAGAAGGGAATGAGATTCCACTTGATCCAAGAAATGAGAGTTAAGGAAAGTTTCAAAGATTTTAGACAGAATACAAGTGAGAGGTATAAGATGATAATTAGAATCATCAGAGCTGCTACACTTTTTTGGGATCGGACGAACATATGCCCGCTTCCAGCACTGAAGAAAATAATTAGTTTTAAAGCATATAGATTGAAGTTGAAACTCGCAGCAGCTTTCTTGACGTTTATAGTTCTCAGGACCTCATGCACTCGTTCATGTGAAATCACAATAAGAGACATGAGACACCTGATAGGAGAAGAAGTAGTAAGAGGGATGCCAGAATCGTCTAGGATTGGCTTAGATGAAAAAAGTAGGCAGAAGAAGTTAACCTTTCCAGAAAGAGTGTTAGCAACAGATCCATCAGAGAGAATAAGATGAAGAAAGGCACATTTACAAAAGTTGTTAGAGATATTTTTGGCAGGAGGCCAGAAATTTTTATCAGTAGGATAACAAAGGAGGTCAGCGCACTTTTGTTTTGTGAGAGACGCTTGATCTATCTAATAAAATCCTTATAACTATTCTGAGCTGAATAAAAATTAGCTAGGGAGGGAAAACTAGAGTTTTTCATGCCCCATAAACGCTGTCCCTGTCCTGAAGAGCACGAGAACAGGTACCATCGAACATGGATAATGAGGAGAAAAAGACTTAGTTGAAGAAGGAATGAACTTGTTCATCCCATCAACGATTACGACCTCCAACTTTTCAGCAGAGGCAGAAGCGTCCCCAGAATCAGAACTCATTCCATGTGTAGATAGCAAAGAAGCTGCGCAATGTTTCACAATTGGCCCGATTGAAGTGCCACAAAACACCTTTAAGGCATGGTGAAGCTACTGGAGACAAAATGTTATAACTAAGAGTTGCAAGATTATGGTCAGAGTTGCCAATAGGTGGGAAATTGGTGTATTTATAACGAGAAGGGGTAGCGATGAGTCATAAATCAAGTATGTTCAAGAATTGGTTTGAACGATCTGTGATGTGTGTAGGTTCTTTAATCAACTGCTCCAGATCGCTGAGAATGGTGAATGTTTTGGCCTCCTTCCCACCTGAATCAGTAAGAGAGGAGCCTAACCACTCAGTGTGGTGTTCGTTGAGATTCCCGAAGTAGAGAACCTCGGCATTTGGATGAGAAGAAGTAACAGTCTCGTGAAAAGTAGTAAGATATTCAAAAATAGCCGGAAAATCTGTTCTATTAGGAGAGCAGCATCAGAAACAAAAAATTATAATGGTAGTAGGAATAAGGATCTTAAGCTAAAGAATATCGAAGTTTGGAGAGTTAAGGTTGTTACAAAAGTGTTAATGATTATATAGGCCCAGACTCTATCTACCTTTTGGTCGGAAATTGTGGATAAAGTTGTAGTTAAAGATATTAAGTTAATTAGAGAAATAATTCATGTATAGCTGGGTTTCAGTTAGAAGTAACAAGCTAGCATAAGAATTAAATAGGCCGTTCTCCACCTATTTGAAGCAAGCGTCAAGGCCATGGACGTTGGCAAAGTTATTAGAGAATACCCGCTTACGCCCACTCATTTTCACTCCGTTTTGTCATTCGAACGATTTCTCACGCACGCACAGATACAGTAAAATTATCTTACACTCACAAAAAGTTATAAGCTATTGTAGAAGTTAAACTTTAAAAAGAACAAAAATTAAAATAAATAACAGCGCAACTAAAACCAATTGGTACTTTATAATGTGTAACACAGCAGATAAAATTAAAAATAGATAAGCAAACCAATAACAAATAAACAAAAATAAAAACTGAAATATAATTTAACATAAAATTTATCACACCCTCAGCAAACGAATAACAAATAAACAAATATAAATATTAAAAAAAATCAAACTTAAAATATTTCACATCTCCGACCCACCAATGAACAAAATACAACTCTACGAAAAAAATTATTTACATTATAACCTTAAGAGAAAAAAAATATATATATATAATATAATTTTTTAATAAATAGAGAAAAGGAAACTAAATGACAGTGCTAAAACCTTGCATATATGATTTAAATTAGTTAAAAATGACACAAACTTATTTATTAAATCATGGTGATAAAAGTTCCTGCTGAATTCATCGTCAATTGCAATTTAGTAGGTATAAAACATTAAAACATCAAACAAATAATAAAACACTAAAATAATACTAACTATACTTAAATTAAAACTTGATAATATATAACTAAAATTCTAAAACTAACATAGTTAAAGAAAACAGAAATAAAGAGACTCAACACTAAACACATCTTTACAGCACTTGCACCAAACTGATTACTAGCTATAGTCTATATTTGTTTCTAAGAGGATGTTTGTAAAAAATATGAGCTTATCGCTATATAAATGCTGAATTTCTTCATATAATGAATAATAAATCTCACTCTAATGGTATCAAATAATAAAACACATTTCAAAAAAAACAAGAAAAAAAGTTGCATTAACATAAATATAGTAAAATAAAATAGTAAATAAAATAAATAAATAATAAATAACTAAATAAATAAATAAATAAATAAATAAATAAATAAATAAATAAATTCATACTTTCAAGAGCTATTACGGTAAACAAGTCAAGAAGTCAAAGCTATAGAGAGATGCTAATATATATATATATATATATATATATATATATATATATATATATATATATATATATATATATATATATAGGTAGTGAGAAAGAAGGGGGATCGATAAGGGGCACGGTAGAATTCCCTTTTTTTTTAAAGTGATCGCTAAGAGGCACAGAGAGAAACAAAAAGAACCTGAAAATGAA
>JABUQX010081221.1:0-12500 GCA_015478945.1 Trachelipus rathkii | reverse complement strand
ATATAATTATATTAATAATTATTATATATTTATTTATATATATATATATATATATATATATATATATATATATATATATATATAACCTAATTTATAATACTGTAATTTTTTTTTTTGTGAGTGTCAATCTCTATTATTATTATACAGCTGTTCTTTTTCAATTTTTTTTTTTACTTTTATGTCATACGATTACCTGTTAATTTGAAGTAACACGAGTAGTAATACGTTATAGTAAGGAAATAACAATAAGGCAAAATTCTTATAAAAAAAAAAATGTTCGAATCCATGCAATCGATATGTATATGGAAGTGGATGCTGATAACAGACATGATCCCATATATATATATATATATATATACAGTATATATATATATATAGATGTATATATATATATATAGTATATTTATATATATATATATATATATATATATATATATATATATATATATATATATATATATATATATATATATATATATATATATATATATATATATAAAAAGAAAGGAGCAAAATATTAAATTTCTTAGAAAAAAATGGGAATAATTTATATAAATTTCTAAAATCACCTTACCTGATGTTAACTTTAATGGCCAGGCATTAGAGTAAACAAAGTCCGAGATAACATTTTCAGTTTTCATGTCAATATTTCGATGTATGTAGAGGAGGGCAAGTCCAGTAAGTCTTTCATCTCCAATAGTATTTTTCTAGTAGGTTTTCAGGTCATAATGTTGAAAACCTTCTTTCTACTGAAGCAGTAGACTGGTAAAATTGCCAACATTTGCATCAAGATGTAAATATTTGTAAATTGTGACTTCGAACAGGAAACTAGTTTGTCTATTGCTGTTTTTGGAAGATCTGTGCTGTTATGCCATTTCAACTTCCATAAATCCCATTCTGCTTTTATTAAATCTTCAATTGGGCTTTCGAGATCTTCTTTGTAAAATGTTACATCTTTTATCTTCTCATATAGCACATTACACCTGTTCGATATGACAAATTGCAAGGAAGATATAATTTCTTTATGACTCAAAAACCTCTCTCCTCATGCTGATATTAAATCATCCAAAAATGGTATAAAAATGGATGTGCGATAATAAGGTCTGTGGTCAGAGGTAGGAATGTTGGGTTTGTATTTTTGGAATTTGTTAATTCTTGGTAAAGCAATTTAAATACCCAGCTCAGATTCAGATGGGCTTACACATTCTTCAAAAATATGTTGAAATTCTAATGTTGCATTTTCTCAGATGGCTTCAGGTTTAGTTTTAACTAGATTCACTTCATTATATGCACTCACCAAACCAATATCTTGTGTCTGCAAACGTTTTGAAAGATTGTATGCTAAACTTAATAGTCTGTTTAAAACAAAAAAGGAAACCATAAAAGATGCACTATAAACATTATTTAGAATTAAGGTAGCTTTTTTTTTACTGATCTCCAACTTCACATTTTATTTGTTCTAAGCTGCTATTATCGGGTTTATCATCTCTTTAAATAATAAAACTGATTCATTCTGTTGGCTCCAGCTAGTTTCGCAAATTTTTTAATCTCTTCTTGCTACTCTTAGGAATAAGTTCGTCTATTTTTTCTTAAAACACTTTTGTCCTCTTAGCACTTACAAGAAAAAATGTACCACATTCTGATATTATTCCAATTGCACTTCCAATATTTTGAACTTTAGAAGCGTCTGTGAGGCCTAAATTTAAGCAATGCAAAAAGCAGTGAGTATAAATAGCTTTCTGATATTTTTCCTTTATTACTCTCTGAACACCTCTGAACTCACCATTCATTGCTGCTGCACCGTCATACCCCTGTCCTCTTAGATTATTCATATCCAAACCAAGTTCAGTTACTTTTTCTTCAATTAATTTTCCAAGACCTATTCCCGTTAAATCATTTACTGAGACGAAACACAAAAAATCTTTGACGGTAAGAGTATCAATATCAGCGTAACGCACACACAACGAAAATTGTTCCTTCTGGAACACATCGGTCATCTCACCGGCTAAGACAGTAAAAAATTTGCTTTTATTTATGTTTGCACAATTTTACGTTGAATGAGATGCGCAAATGTCTGAATTATACCATTTTGTGCTGTGGAACTGGTATACATGGCATTTCTAGCACTAGTTTTTAAATGTTCTGAAAGAACATGGTCTTCAGCATTATTAGCACGATATTTTAAAAGACTCCGAAAATTGCCATTGTTTCCCAAAGCCAAGAGAGTTGATTCAACCTGAGTCATGATGTTCACGTAACGATATATATTTTGCTACCACAGAATCGAATTGTTTCACCGTCTTCGGCCTCCCTTTTCTTCTGACTGTCAATCTGTTTGTTGATATTCTCGATTTTTCCTTGAACCTGTTTTTCTACACCAAATCTCTTTTCTACCGATTCTTTGTGATATTTAGTTGTCTCGTGTTTTTTGAAAGATTCAGTGGCTTTCTTTAAGTTTGAATACGGTCACAAAAACACCCAATTCCTGGTGCTTTCCTTTACCTTCTTTTGTTTCCAAAAAAACACAATTTGATCACTAAACCCCAACGTTTTTATCATAGTGTAAGCTAACCACTTAATATCATCAAGCCACTTTCTTTGAAAATATCTTTCCCGACCTTTGCCTTCCTGAGCAGGAAATATATATTTTGAATCTGAATTCAAGAGATATTTTAATATTTCTACCTTTTCCTTATTGCTAAATACCGTACCTATGAAATTGCCAATGTCGTTGAGATGAACAATCCTTTCTGTATCCTTGATTGCGCCTGACTTATAGACGCTTGTGAAGGGAAACATCACCGCCTACTTGAGATTTTTTTTTCAGCTGCTATCCCAGTTACAGAAGTTCCAGAAACTGATTCTTCCAGTCCGAGAACCTCACTCTTGGAATAGCAGAAATTATTACCATAGTGCTTACTTTATTTGTGGAAAAAGTATCTAATATCTGTTCTTCTTTTCATATATTTTTAATTATTTTTTAAGTTGAATAACAATAAAAATAAAAAAAATGTTAAACACAAAAGTACAGAACTATAGCCATCTCACTAGCAACTCTTGATTTCATACCCCAAAAAATAGATCGGTAGCCTTTTTTATTAACAAACACCATAATGCCACCCCACACAAAGGCGCTGGAGAGAGAGAAATTACAAGACATCATCTGAACTTATATTTATGAATATAAGATAAGGTTTATATACAGATAGATCTATACATCTAGGTGTTGTGAATTATTACTGGCTGGTTGTTGGCTGGCTATTATTGGCTGGCTACTGGCTGGTTGGTTGAAGCAGCAGCTATGAAGAGGCTGGGTTGGCGCTATGCTATGATATATATTGGGTTATATATATATATACATGTACACATATGGCATATATGCTATATTGGCCATTGTTTAGGATATACAGGAGAAGATAGTTATATATGGCTATATATATATATAAGATATATATATATATATATATATATATTATATATATAGGTAAAATTAAGGACGTTTTCTCTTTCTCCTGTAAAACTTCCACAAAGGACTTACGAGATTTGTTCCTGACAAAGACGAATTATATAAAATTAATTTAACCTCTGCACTTTATATTAACGTATATGATACGTAAAAATTTTTAGTGTCTAAAAATTTCTGGGGTAATGGCCCCCCCCTTGGATACGCCACTGTATATAGTAGCAAGCGATATACATATACATATATTATTATATATATATATATTATTATTATATATATATTATTATTATTACATATATTATTACATATATATACAAACATATATTATTATATGTGTTATTATTGAAAGTTATTATATATATTATTATTATTATTATTATTATTATTATTATTATATATATACATATTATTATTATTATTATTATATGTTATATATATTATTATTATTATTATTATTGGCTATTATTGGTAGATTATATTGATTATATACATATATATACAATATATACACATTACTATTATTATATACAGCATATATATATATTATACATATTAGTTATTACTGGTATACATGATAGAATATATATATATATATATATACATATATATATACATAAAACAACCGCTATAAATCAGGCATGAAAACCACTGTAGTGTTTGATTTAAAGATATATATTATTATTATATATATATATATATATATATATATATATTATTATATATTATATATATATTATTATTATATATATATATATATATATATATATATATATTATATTATATATATTACTATTAACATATATATATATTATATATATATAAAGAAGATATATATTATTACATATACCTAAAAGTTATGGTATATATATATATATATATATATATATATATATATATACTTCTGCCCCTGGCTCACCTTAATTGGAGGGCCACACTGCTTCCAGGAAGCCGGCTGCCGCCACCGGGCGGTTCCACAGGTCGAGGAGAAAGGATATAGAGAAGTCGGCGCGGGGGGCGTCGAGAGCTGGGCACCTTAGAAGGAGGTGCTCTATTGTATCTTGAGAATTGTGACATCTGGTGCAAGTGGGGAGGTGACATTGTCTAGTTTGAATCTATATTTATATTGCATGAGTTTTGGTGGTGACCTGATCTCTCTCCGGTGAGGTCCGCCTCTTCTGGAAAGCGCTTCTTCTCTAGGGAAAGTTTTGGGAGGGGGTGTTTAATAAATTATTATTTGGGTGGTTTTGAAGGTACGTGTTGGTTAGATGGGTATGGGAAATATGTGTAATCCATGACCTATTGGGAGGAGGCGGTGGTATTATATTGTAAGTGTTGTAATAAAATTGAGCTGGTGAAGAAAGGGGGGAATTTAGTCCTTGTCGAAGGGGATTGGAGAGAATTTGGTGACAAGGGTGGGTTGTTTTACGGGTTTTCTGATAGAATTGGGTCCCCACCATCTTCAGTTGTGTAGAAATGGGGAGGATAGAGGTTTCGTCGTGTAAATGTTGGATTGGGGTGGTTTCTAGTGCAACCTGTGATAATTCTGAGCTGTATTTATTTACGTTCGATTTTGAGAGTGCTGGGAACCATGCTGGTGAGGTATAGTTTAAATTTGTTCTAAGAAGTTGTTTATAGGTAGTAGTGAGTGTGTGTTCCCTAGCGGAAGTTGTGTTGGGAAAGGGTTCGAGGGTGTTTATCGCTGAGTTGCGGAAGTGATTTGGTCTATGTGGTGAGAACGTCATATGAGTGTCGTAGGTAAGTTCTAATATTTTTGGGGTTTTGTTTAATGGGAGGAGGTTGTTGTTCAGGCTTATTATGGGATGAAAGGAGGATTGATGGCGACCAGTGGTTAAAAGGGTGATGGAGGACTTAAGAGGGGATGCGGTCATTCTGTTGGAGATTAACCAATTTTCTAATAAATGTAGATATTCTTGGGTATGTTGTGTGGCTGTATTTACGTCAGGGTGTTGGGAAATAAGACTGATGTCGTCTTCATTAGTAATAAGTTTGGTGGATTGGTGGTTGGAGTGGGCAGATCTGCTGTGAAGAAGTTGAATAAAAATGGAGAGAATGGCTCCCTGTTGCAATTTGATAGAATGGGAGAGGTTGTTTTTTGTATAAAACTCTTTGCAAAACGGTTGGTGAGGAAATTGGAAAGCCATTTTTTTCATTATTTACTAAGGGGGAATGGAGGATATTTTGGATAAGGATGTGTGTGTCGGGACGGTGTCGAATGCTTTGTTTATGTCTATTGCTGTGAGTATAGATCTGTGGGAAGATTGGTTGAAGCCATTAATGATGTGTTGTGTCAGAGAGGTGAGGGCTGTGGTTGTAGAATGGTTGCTTTTGAATCCGTGTGGGAAGTCTGGGAGAGGAATGGATTGGTAAATTTTATTTAATATTAATTTCTCTAGCATTTTACTGATGGAGCAAAGCAGAGAGATTGGGCGATAGGAGGAGGGGAAATTGGGGTCTTCTTTTTGGTTTCAGTTTAGGGATTTATGTATGCTTGTTTCCAGATTAGGGGAATGTAGTTAAGCTTGCCAAGATTTGTTGACGAAGATGTCTGTGATTAGGAGGATTGCTTTTTCTCCGAGGTGTTTTATGTGCATGTTGGACATGGAGTCTGAATTGCTGGGTTGCTAAACTTTGAGGGTGTTAATGGTTTCAAGTTATCATGATTTGTTAAAGAATCAGTGGGGTAGGAGTTTGTGGTCTAATTCAGAGTTTTTGAGTTGTTTTTTTTTTGTTTTCCCGTTAACGTGCTAAGTCTTAGTTCACTGTACATGTGAGCGTAATGTTTAGCAAGAATTCAAATCCATGTATTCAAAAAGGCATTGATTTATTCCTTATAGATGGGGATTCGTGGGATGGTGGGGGTTATTACGTGAGTTAAATTTTTTGATGACTTGCCAGGTTTTCTTATTGTCTATGCGCGAGATGTTTTGTTGTAGGTATTCAGAAAACTTATTTGTAGTGTTGGTGGTTATGAGGTTAGAGATTTGGGAGTTTAGGTTTGTTATTTGGTTAGAAATGTGTGGGGTATAAGGATTGAGTTTTCGGAGGGAGTTTCTTTGTTTAATGAGTTAGCTGATATTAAGGTTGAGTTTGAGGTTGTGTATGATATATAAGAGCAAAAAGAGAGAGTTTATCTCTATATATATATATATATAGCGGTGAATATATATATATATATATATATATATATATATATATATATATATATATATATATGTATGAGGGTTTGTTGTTACCTGTGTTAATGTATATTAGTGATACTATGGTCTGGAATAGGAGGTATAAATCTATAGTAGGGGCTTGTTAGGGGTGAGAAGAATTGATAAAATGAGGAATGAACGCATTAGTGAGCTGTGTGGTGTGACGAAAGAAGCAAATGAGAGAATAAATGAAAGTATATTGAGATGGTTTGGTCATGTGGAAAGGATGGATGATAATCGGCTGGTTAAGCGAATGTATATTGGTGGGTGTGCTGGGAATCGACCGATTTGGAGACTAAAGAAAACGTGGATTGAGTCAGTAAAGGAATGCCTGGAGGAGAGGAATGTGAGTTTGGCAGAGGCCAGAAGAAAGGTGCATAATAGGAGTGAATGGCGAAGTTTTGTGAGGGGGTATGGTTGTTGTCCACCTGGGCAAGGAATGAACTCTAGATTGACGAGATTCCATAGTGAAGCTCCGTATCGGTCCCGTGAAGCTCATGGTGGATTTTTCTGACTGGGTCGAGTTCTCACTAAACGGTTTAAAGGAGGCGGTAAGGCTGGGCTTTTTTCGACTTGCGTCATTTTCTTCTACTGCATGTCTGATCCTTACCCACACCACAGTCTTGGGAGAGAAGGTGGGTGATGATATATATATATATGCAGCATATACAGAGTATATATATATATGGTTATTCTTGCCGAGCAGCAGTTATGTTGATATATATAAATATATATATAAATAAATTTTTTTACAGGATACCCAATAGGACTAGTAATATATATATATATAAAGATAAAAAGATATATATATATATTATTATTATATACATATACATATTACATAAATACATATTATTATTATATATATATTATGTTATTATTGATATATATATATATATATATATATTATTATGATATTATATATATTATTATTGAGTTATTATTATTCATTATTAAATATTATTATTACATTTATATTATTATATTTATATTATTATTATTATATATATTTATATTATTATGTAAATATATTATATACATATACATATTATTATCATTATTATTTATTATTGGTTATTATATTATTACTCTTCAAATAGGTTAAAAAAAAGGGAATATATTGCAATAAATTTATGTTGCTAACTGGGGAGATTGATCCTAAGTAATTATTTTCCAGTTTATCTTTGCTCTTAAAGCATTATATATATTCATGCAATGGGCTGGAAGAGGATTTCATTTAGGGGGCAAAGATTGAGTGATATATATATATACATATATGTTATTATTATTATATATATATATATATATATATATATTTATATATATATATATATATTATATATATATATTATTATTATATATATATATATTACATATTATATATTATATATATATAAATATATTATTATTACATATTATTATTATATATATATATATATATATATAAAGGTTAAGAAATATGTTATTGTTAAGTTGTTGTTGCTATATATAAGGCTGGTTAAGATATTATATATATATATTATTATATATATATATATAAGCATAAAAAGAAGAAAGAAAGATATATATACATATACATATGATACCCAAAATATATATATATGCTATATATATATTATATATATATATATAGCCTACTCTATTTCAAATGCTATCGACATACTGAGAGTTCCAGCAGAGAATACTGTCTGTAGAAGCTAGCTGAATAAAAAACACACAGCTAGTTGATTCAAGCCAATATGAAAGCGGAAACACATTAAAACTATAAAAATATGTGTTTAAATATGTTAGAAATTAGTAATTACTCCTTCAGTATCTATCGATTGATGTATCTTTTTTATATACAGTTTTTACTAATAATAAACCCTTAAAAACGTCGTCTGGAAAACATATCTAAGGTTCAGTTTTTATTTCGCCAAAGATTTAGGGGGGGCAAGTGCCCCCTGCACCCCCCCGTTTACGCTCATATAGCATATATATATATATATATATATATATATATATATTATATATATATTATACTATATATATGTTACATATATATATATATATAAATAAGATAGTAGTAGTTGTTATTATTATATATATATTATATCAGAACATACATATACATTTAAATATATATAATATATATTTATATATATATATATATATATATATATATATATATATATATATATATATATATATATATATATATATATATATATGGGACATTCTGGTACTGTTCTTTCCCTAAATTTTTTGCGGGAATAATAATAAAAAAATTCAATGAAGAGGGAAACAAACATTTACATTTACTGCAAGGAAAATAGTATAATAATTTATTGTATTGAAGTAAGTAAGTAAGTAAGTAAGTAAGTAAGTAAGTAAGTAAGTAAGTAAGTAAGTAGGTAAGGTTAGTTAAGTTACGTTAGGAAACATAGACTTAAACTTATTACTTTACAACTTTAATCTTTATACTTATTGGTTAAAAAAAACTTGGTAACTTTAATCATTATGAATATTGGTTAAAAAAATACCTTCTAAAGTGGGAAAAATATCAAATTTTATTAAATATATCTTTTCGGTGAAAGATCCTAGTGAATAGCCTATATATGTAAAGCCCAAAGACCGTTGCTATTATATACGCAGGTAAACGTAATGTTATTTAACTTATTTTAAAACTTAAAAATTATCAAATCAGAGAGCGACACAAATGTATCTTCCTTTTCTATTGGCCACAAGCTGGGAGAATTTTAAGATTGTAGCGGGAGTGTGCCTTGAGAATCGAAATTGTGAAGGAGCGGAAGCATGGGTTTATGCCCATGGTTTTGCCTATTAAAAATAAGTCAATAATGTGAAGAAAATTAAATATAATTAACTAAAGAAATTAAGCGTTGAATAAAAATATATTAGCCAAAGCACTAATTAATATAAGAAGAGGTTCGTGTATTGAAAGAAGCTCTCCAAGCAGGTTCGGTTGCTTAACAACATTGATTCTACAGTGAAATTTAAAATTATAAAATCTAAATACCATTTAATTGTTGAATGTTATTTAAACTGTGAAATCAAGTGTGAAACTAATATTCTCAATGCGTTGTTGAAAAAAGGTCAAAACTAATTACCCCTTTCATCATTTCCTTGTCCAAGCAAGCTTCTAGTTAGAAAAAGTGATCCCCATAAGAGTGACGTAATATAAGTCCCATATACCTTAATAAGTGAGTCAGATTAATTAAAAAATGTTCTTAAAAATAAATTTACAATGAATAAAGAAACCAACCAACACAAAAAATTTTAAGATAAGAGAAACTTTTCCTAATAAGCCTAGCACGAAGATCACCAACTTGTGAACAGAAGATGGAAAATGCGGGGAATAGCTCAAATCTTTTTCCAAATCCCCAATATCACGGCAACTACTAATGAACAAAAAAGAGAGGGGAATCATTTAAGAAACATCTCCCAATCACCCCCAACGAACAACGAAAGAACGAACAAAATCCCAAATATCCCAAAACAAGGAGTTTGCTCAAATTCATATAACTATCAACTTTCTCGCAAAAAATTCCAGATAAGGAAACCTTTGAGACACATCACATGTCCGACAGTGAAAAGGATACGAGCTAATTTTTTTTGTTAATTAATCAAATATTGTAAAAATAATAATAATAATAATAATAATAATAATAATAATAATAATAATAATAATAATAATAATAATAATAATAATAATAATAATAATAATAATAATAATAATAATAATAATAATAATAATAATAATAATAATAATAATAATAATAAATTGAGGGAAATAAAAAACTCAATTTGACTTTTTTCTGATGTACGAAGATAAAAAAGTGAAACTTCGTTTGAATTTCTTGGAAAAGTGCCCGAGAATAATCTATAACGCCACGCAACCAATTCAAGTAATCCAAACCAAAAACAAAAGCGCTTAACTTTTTTTAGCCAAGTGAAGGCGCAACTTAGATGAGCCTATTTTTCTCTTGGTTGGAGTAAATTATGCATGTTTTTGTGTAGGAAATCACAAAGTTCGCCGGCATGCTGCCCCGAAGGTAGGGTCAATGGAATACATTGCTCTGAACAATCACCAAATAATATGTCTGGCGTGAGAAAATATGGGAAAAACTATTTTGTTCGAACGAAGAAATGTTTGCTTCTTTGTTAAAAGTAAAGTCAAGAGATTGTTTTATTGAATTCGGAAAGTAATTATTTTGTCAATATCACAAAGCAATTGCAATAGAAGTTGGTTTATGATTAACTGATACTAGTGTTAATTTATTTTATTTGGTTTATTATTGCAATTATGCCTTTTTTTCTATTATAGTGATTTTGCTTGTTCCATTTTCCTGCCAAATGAAAGGAAAAAATATTTGAAGGGACTTGTACTAAATTACTGCGATCTGTTTAAGTACATCGAAGATTACCAATTTGTGTAAGACTTATATTATATATGCATAAAGCATAATGTTTTAAACTACAAACTTAAATATTCAGTAGGAGCAGAGACCCGATGTAGCGTCCTCTTATTAGCCCAAAATTTTAAGATTGTGTCGGGATCGTGCCTTGAAAAGCAAAACTGTGAAGGTGCGGAAGAATGGGGTCACGCCCATGATTTTGTCTATTCAAAACGAGGTCAATAATAATGTGAAGAAATTATATAATTAACTAAAGTAATCAAGTATTTCACACCCACATTAAACTAATACATCATTGAGAAAAATATATTAGACAAAACACACTAATTAGCATTAGAAAAGGTGTGGCATTAAAAGTGGTCCCCAAGCAGGGCCGGGTAGCTTATTTAATAACATTGATTCTACATTGAAATTTAAATTTTAATATAACCCAACTATTGCTACCTTTGGGTTTCTCTTTCACTTATGTTGTAGGATGGGTGGTTACCCGTTAAAAAAGGATGTTAGTGATGGCGCTTCTTCCAGAATGGCAGAGGCTTCATCTCTCTTGGAAGGGTAATTGTCGCTTACATATTTTCTTCCCACAGCTGGAGAATAGGATAAGTGAATTTGGATCTTAAAGCAGTACCTCTACAATCAAACCACCACCACACCACCACCACCACCACCACCACCACCACCACCATCACCACCACCACCACCACCACCCCTCCCACCCCCATCATTATCATTTGAACAATTTATTAAAGTAATAAGTCAAATTCATACTTAAAAAGAAAAATAATACAATGCATGGCGTCATTGACTAATACACTAGGATTCATTTAGCTGCACAAATGTTTGTCTGTTGTTTCTCAATGAGATATGTGCACTGGCTATGTTAGGTAAATACTAGATGATTAAAAATGATATAAAGTTTTATTAAAATTAAAATAGTTGGTAGAAACTTTGTTCATGTTAACATTTATACTTATATCAGAAGGATAGATAGGTTAAATTATACTAGCTTTGTTAGGAAATGTTAAGTATTATTAGATATTACTATGTTAGCTGCTGTTTACATATATATAAAGTGGGGTTAGAATAAGTTTAGCATATATATATATATATATATATATATATATATATATATATATATATATATATATATATATATATATATATATATATATATATATATATATATATATATACAGATTCGATAAAAATATATATATTTATATATATATATATATGCTAAGAGATAGTATTCAAGAAAAGACAATATATATATATATATATATATATATATATATATATATAACAACAATAATAATAATATAATAATAATATATATATATATATATATATATATATGCTAATATATATATATATATATATACTAACTAACTGTATATATGTATG
>JABUQX010081220.1:0-23699 GCA_015478945.1 Trachelipus rathkii | reverse complement strand
TTAAACTCTCGATAGAGGCTCGACTAACGTAAAAACTCCAATATTAGTACGCAAATCATCCGCACGGACCACACCGATTCGATTCTCTCCGTCAGCCTGACGCTTTTTACGTGAATTACTTTACCGCTAGAACTTTGTAAAAGAATCATGAACGTAATAAACGATATAATTAATAAGACGTACGCACTGCTACGGTTCACTCGGGCACGACTAAGAGTCTCTAACGTGCCTCGATCTTTTTCTGATGTGTATATTATTGTGTGTGTACTGACACATCAATTCTTGATTGGATTCCTATCGGAATCGATTCTCGTAGCTCTCTCGAGAGATCGGAGGATCTCGAGACTACACATTAATAACTGCAATTTACTGTCTGCGATACTCTGAAGTCCTGTATAAGCAGTTAATTGGCTTGTCAGCTCATATAGTTTTATCTCATTCGCATTACATTGGTGTAATTACTCTTTTTCTCTCCCGCTTTCTCAAATACTCTGCCGTTAAACATTCTCGTACTGTAAGAGTGAGGGTATTTATCCGATGATAAGGTAGCTAATATACTAAGATCTCGGATGAATTCTGAGCGTCGGTTATATAACTCGATACACCTGTTCTTTTTTAATAGGTTTTGTCTCTCAACTCTATCTAAGTCTAAATATATTCAAGTGAGAAGAAATACCCTTATTTTTATGTAGAAGGTAACTAAAAGATATAAACAGGCGGACCGGTACAATACAAATATTATTTGAGTTATTCGTACCTTACAGAAACGTCCGTACCGCAACTGATCCTATGTCTCGCCTTCAGTATAAGCCCGAAGGTATTAACTGGCTCTTACTCGTGTTCTCGTTGTAATGTCGAATCCGGATTTGTTTACGCTCTGGTCTAAGGAGATATGCTGCTGTTACTAGTCGTTTATAGGATCCTCAAACTCATGTGGAAGACGTATGCTATTTCGGAGAATTACGTTTAATTAATGGTCAAAAGGTCTAATATCGCCTAAAACAATCGCGCTCCAAAAAAAGTGGCGAACCTCCGCGGAAAAATTAGAAGAAGTTGTTTTTGTTCACTCTGGTCCGAGATCTCTACCTACGCATGACTCTTCTCATATACGGTATTTTTCCGTTCTCCTATCCATTAACGTTCTCTTTCTACGGTTTTTTTTTTTTTTGGCTTGTTTTATAGTTCTAATAATGTAAGGTTATTCGTATTTATATACGATATTTCATTTCCTTGATTAAAGTCCTCTCGGCGTTTGATCGGTTTGATTTTTTTTTTAGTTTTAAGAATATTTCTGAGTGGTAAGATTTACTGATATAATGTATTTTCAGTTGTAGATGAATATTCGTCTTTATTTTTATTAGTTTATGGTGACGACATTTTTTATAGAATATACTAGTTCTCTAAGGCCAATACTGATATTGATCTTCTCATTTCGAGGAGTCGCCATTCTCTTTATTTCAAGGTATATTTATACGACCTACTAATCTCTTGTTGAATACGTGAATAATATCGCACAAGTCACGGGTACACGATTGAACCAATGCCACAATTCAGAGTGAAGAGTTAACTACTGAAGGCAACCCATTACGGCAGAAAACCTATAACACTACGACTTAAAATGATTATAATGCTTTATCTTCGCCCTACTTCTTTGTATCTGCTCTCTCATTCTCCGCACCCTCCTATACTCGCTACCTGAATCTTATACGACGCTCTAAAGCGAATAATTTTCTCTTTAAAATCTGCCTATCTTTTTCGCACATTACCCGTGGTACGAGCTGCGTTCCGAATCCGCGGCGCGGCCGTAGACCGATTGCTAGACATCATATAAAATGACCTATATCATCTCTGGAGTGACAGTCTCTCTATAAGCTTCGTCTGGAATGTATCGCTAAACTTAGGAACGTGTTCCTTCGTATCCCACTACAGCTACTCTTTTTTTTTACGTGGGAGGCAGATCACCATTCCTGTACTTTATAGATGACTCTTGTGTCTCTCTCGTCGTGGGTTCTACCTTCTTTTCTCTCGTCCTTCCCTGTGTTTGTTAAGTGAGTCAGTGCCTCTATACGCTAAGTAGCATTCAACAATCTGTGTTCCTCTCACGACACGAGGAACGATGGTGATGGACAGTCCTCAATCAACAAATTAATATATGATCAAGCGCAGCTGAGTCGCCCTCACAGACCTCCAGAAGGTCATTTATAGTAGTCTACTAGTTTCTCTCTGCACCTTTCATCGTTTTTCGCGAAGGCGCGCCGCGGTGTCGAACTTCACCTTAATAACGAGTAAACATCGCTCGAAAAAAAAAATATGATCTCAGATAGAGAGGTAATCACTCGTGACTCGCTCTCGTGTGTGGCACACAGAGAAGAAAGAGCGTTGACAGTCATGTCTGTGCGAGAGGAACGAGATGGATGCAAAGAGTGAGAAGGTATATTATAGATTCTCATTAAGCTCGTGCTGCTATACTGCTCACTTAGATAGTAGCAACATGCTCCGCAAAAAAATGACACATATCTGTAGTTTACTCGTTGTTGTGTGCTGAGCTGAGAGATGATAAGTGTGCGTATATAGTCACGCTCGGAAATCTAATAACAGATATTTCCTATAATATACTTAAAACATTATTCTCGCCTTTATCTCTTCTTTTTCTTAATTTTTCTTAAATCTTATTATTTATCATGATCTATACAGTATATTTATTATATAATAATATTTTTTTTGAGCTTTACGTCTCCCGTAAATTCCATTTCTACGATAAATAATTTTTAGAGGTAACTAAATTAAAAAATAAATAAAAAATATTGCACGGACGCCCATTTCACCTCTGGACAACCTCCTCGGCCTTATAGTGACGTTTTTCGTTCGAAAAGCCAAAAATAGACATGACTCTACTCGTTTTGAATCCATTTTATACCTAATACGTCAATTTAAGGCAGTGATTAATGTTCAATAGTGACGTTTCATCGGAATTGTTTATAACTCAAAAGGCTAAATCAAAATCGCTCTCCATAAAAGTCGACCTCGGGAAAAAAAAATTTTTTTTTGTCAAATTAAACTTGCCTTGCCTATGAATACAGAATAAACGCCACTATAATAATAATTAATACGCTAAACACTAGTTATCCCTGTAAATATTCATCATTTAATTTCGTATGAATGGTAATCGTGAAACGCCATTATATTATAGTGACGCCGTAGAGAAACCCGGCCTCGATTGAGCCCCTCCGAGGATCGTCTCGTTAATTACGAAAACGTCACTATCGTTATTTTGAGAAAAACGAAAAGTTCACGGATAAAAGTATGATGAAAATTAGGAAAAATAAAGAAATTTTTAGAAAAAAATAAACAATTGACGGTGTGAGCGAGATTCAATTCTTAATATAAATATCGACGAAAAGAAATCTTAAAGGTCCCCACTTACGCTTCGATCGGGCACAAACATAAGCGTAACTTTTATACTTTCGGGAGATGTTGTCAAATAAATTTATTCGATCACCGTTCCTTTAGCGGAGTTCTTTTTGGCAGGAAGTGTACTATCTATATACTCAGTGAATAATTAAACATTGCCTTTTTTGTATCCGGTCAATTTTGCGACCCTTATTTCATCATCGACCGAAAAACCATAAAACACCCCAAAAACACTTTTGATAAATTTATATATTGTTTATTTAAATACTTATTTATTGCTATTATTATTTTCAAAAATTCATTCTACGTAAGTAAACTTAATGCAGTACGAAAACGACACATTTATTATTACTATGACTATTAATTTTCACACTGCTTTTTGGTCTTCCCATCATCCCTCTGTCCTGGCCATGAATAATCTCCGTTTCATAATCACTTAATTTTGGGTGCAATTCTTCTGCCAGGTAAACCACGGCGAACCGATAGGAGCGTCAGCGAGCGAAGCATAGCTCACCGGAATTATCAATGCCCTCCTTTTTGCCCTTTTTCATCCTTGGCGAACGTAAGCGAGCCGAAAGCGATGCGAAGGGAGCCAGTTGCGAGCTGCGCGCACTCGCTCGAAGCGCCAGCGCCTTAACGCTGCGTAGGAGGAGAACGTAGCGACAGTTGTTGTATTATAGTATTATTTTTTTTTAATTTTAGTCTCCTTTAAATTCCATTTTCTATGAAAAATAATTCTTTACGAGGTAAAATAAACAAAAATAAATTTAAAAAAGAAACAACGCAGGACGCCCATTTCCTATAGGCTTTGAGCGTTTTTCTTGCCACATTTAAAAATTAACGTTAAAAATTTTTAAAGGTACCCTCCTACGGTTCACTGGGCACTAAATAACGTTACTCTCTACTTTTCGCGAGATGGTGCAAAAAAATCTTTTCGTTTCCTAAGCGAGTTTTTTTTAGAGAGAAACCACAAAAAAAAAAATAATTACGGATTCTAAGTCTGTAAAGAATTGATAATAATCAGTTATATCACCATATGATATTTATTTTTTTTCTTCGTTCTTAATTTTTCTTAAAGTCATAATTATTTAATCACATCATATATATATTTATTTAAATTAATTGATTTTTTTATAGTTTATTCTCCCTTATAAAATTATTTTCTACAGGATAAAATAATTTTTAGCAGTAACTAAATTAAAAAAAAAAGGGAAAAAAGATACTATGCACCGAACGCACCATTTACTCGGAATCGTCGTCATTATAGTGGACGTTTTCGTCAACTAGCCCAAAATAAATGACTCAACAGCGATTTGTAGAATCCTTTTTTACGCCTTATTAAACATTCCGTCTAAGGTATTACATTTCCTTATAGTGACTACAATGTGTGGATGTTGAGATGCTTAGAGACCTCTTCGTATAGGTTCTGTCGGTTCGCACGAAATAACCTTACTTTATATTTTTCGGGAGATTGAGCAAAACAAATTTTGGTATCCTTAAGCGAGTTATTTTCAAATGAAAATAAAATTAAAAGTATTACGGATAACTAGAACATCGCGAAGACCCATAAGGTTAAACGTTTCGTGACGATGTAATAGATCAAGACTCGGTCGCTATAGCGGTCGATCAGTTTTCGAAATGGCTTTTGACTCGGTTATTACGAAACGTCACTATCGTATTTGGGGGTTATTGCCACGTGTTTTAGCCACGTTTATATATTCAAAACTGTAAAACCTAGCAGGTTGAAATTATAAATATTGTAGTCCTTACTATGATGTACTATTTGTATCTCTTTGGTTATTCTTAGTATGTATATTTTTATAATCTTTTTTTCTTTTCTTACTTTTATTTATATAATATTTTTTCTTCGTTCTTATTTTTTTTAAACTCTTGATCGATTCATCATCATTTTATAAAAAATCGCTCTAAAGCTAAAAACCTTTTTTCGTGAAACGTTTCGTTTTATTTCCTCAAAATACGACAAGTTGACGTTTCGTAATGCCGAGACGACCCTCGAGGGGAGATAAATCAGGGCCGGGTTTAATCGAGGCGCACTGATATTATCATGACGTTTTGGACGTCCCTAAAAAGCGTCAAGCGACTTCAAACGCAATATTTTCACGCACGAACTATCGATAAGCGTAATAATGAATAAGAAGATATTATACTATAATAATTATTTTTTTTCTTCGTTCTTAATTTTTCTTTAATCATTTCTAGGACGATATTTAATTACTATCTATCTATCTATCTATCTAATCTATCTATCTATCTACTATCATGCTATCCTACTCTATCTATCTATCTCTCTATCTATCTATCTATCATATCTATCTATCTTCTATCTATCTATTGATCCTATCTATCTATCCATCTACTATCTATCTATTATCTATCTATCTATCTCATCTATCTATCTATCATATCTATCTTATCTATTCTATCATATCTTATCTATCTACCGATCTATTCATCTAATTCTGTCTGTCTATCTAATCTATTATCTATCTATCTATATATATATATATATATAAATTATATTTCGAAATTTTTGCTCAGAAAGTAAATATATATATATTATATATATAGATATAAGTTATATATTATTATAATAAGATATATATATATATATATAATATATATATATATCAAAATTAATCTATCTACTCTAACAGTACCATCTGAATCGGGCGTGAGCCCTGCGCCGAAGGCGCTCAATAACAAGCCCTATTAAGGTTTGTGCTTGTATATATTAGAATTAATTTGACGTAAGCGATTTGATTTAAATAAAATTATTTTCGTTTTGGTGTGCATTTAATTTTTGAGCTTCAAATAAACAAAAAAAACTTCCTATTTTATGGATAAAATGTAAAAGCAAACAAACATATATATATATATATATATTTAAATATAAGATAATATATATATATATATAATACCTTTTAACGACAAGTTAACCTATAATATATATAATATCTATGTAATTATAGATATATATATATATAGATATAATATTAATATATTATATATATATATATATATATATATATATTATATATATATGTCTTATATCATTTTTTTTTTTTCCATTTAATTTGTGGAGAAAGTGAGATTTGATTAATAAATTATTTTGTTTTTTCTTTAAATACATTTTCCGTAGATAATGAGAAACAGAATAGATTTAGTATGTTTTTAATACCATCACACCCTGGCTGAGATTCATAAATATAATTATTTTCTTTTTGTAAATACTTTTTATTTGATAAACAAAAAAAATCAATATTTAATATTTATTTCCATACAAAATGCAATTAAGCGACTATTGTGATTAAATTAAAATTTTTTGTTTTTTTAAATACAATTTGCCAAAAAAAAATTAATATTAATATTCTAGGAATTTAATTTCGTCACGTAAGCGATATTTGATTAAATAATATTATTTTCGTTTTTGTTAAATACTCTTGCCTACAGTAATCAAAATTAACAACTCCCAATCTACGCCAACAAATGTTCACCGTATAAATAATAAGGCTTTAGCAGTGGATAGATTATCAATAGTTAACTTCTTAAGTGAAACGAGGCACCTTTTCAGACGAACAACACGACAACACAAAGGCTAACACTGGTTAATATATTTCTGGGGTTGAAAAGTTTTAACTTTCTCATCTGATTATTCTACACCAATCTGTCTTAGTAAATTTTGTCTGTTATATCCTACTTCATCTCAGGAATTTAGGTTTGAATTTCCACATACGCTCAACAAATTCTTCGATTTAGAGATCCATAACTTCATATCGTTGTTTAAGTTAAAGGTCGTTTAGAACTCATCACCATAATACCTGCCACTGCTGTGACCAGTTTATTGTGCGCTACTTACGCGGTAAATTTCTATTGAAGTGAGCTTGGAATTTGCGCGTACAAGAATCGCCCATGATGAGTTAATACACGTCAAGGACACCCGCGGTGCAACGTTACAGCGCCCTTGACAACTACGTTCCCTAGACGAGGTGAATAAATCTGACGTGTTCCGACAAACCCGATCATCAGGAAAGTTAAATAAAGAATCAATTTTTTTATCATGAAATTGGTCTCGCTACAGGTAGCGGCTTCATGTAACTAATGATCATGACACTGTCATCTCCACAAATCTAGTCTAAGAATCCTTTAGATGAACCAATCGTTATATTATCCACTGAATCGGCGGCCCAATTAGGCTCCTACGTAGCATCTCTCGCTGCAGTCCAACTGTTTGCGTCGCTTTAAGCATTTCCTACACTTTCGAAGTTTCCGTATTATCGTCATATATTACCAAAAGTGATGCAAGGGCACCAAATTCCGAGAGGTGTCGAGCATGTATCACTTCGAGTAACCCCAGGAATCGAATGCTACAGACTCGCAAGATCATACATACCTCACACCTATATATGTGCCGCCCGCTCTGCCTATCCTGCTCTTTCGATGTGATCTAACCACCGACACTAACGAATATTAAACATCTCTGAACACATCCCTAAATTACTCGAGGCAAATTTCTCGCTACAGAGAAGCCTCTATAACATATGACTCGAGGCTCGAACGTTTCATACACGCGATGGGCTTCTGATCATCATACTCCGCTATTAACACGACAGAGTAAGAGATAGGATACTTTTATTCTCTCATACTGTTGGGACATCAGCGCGTGAAATATTAGGATGAAGCGAGTAAACATCTACGCGCCCACAATCCATCAGTACAGAGCAAAGTTCATAAGAACAACACTCTTAATTTTTTATGATAAGATTCAATATCGTAACGGAACAATCTTCTACAAGAAGACTCTACAATATTAATAAAAAAAAGCCGTTACATCATTAAAGGAAAATAATGAGTAGATTCTCCTCAGCTGAATTACAAAATGTGGTGTTATTTCACGTATGTGTAAACTGGAAGGAGTTTTTTTTTTATCTAAATTTGATCTTTCTCCAGCAGGAAAGAGAAAAGCTTTGTTTGTAGAACATCGATAACCCCAATGATCTTAGATCACAGACATTACTTATATGCGCCCGCGCTTCGCATGACCGCTCTTTTTGCAACTGAGACAACCGATTTTTCATTCATGAAAATAATCCTAAATTAAGTAAGAATTTCATGCTAAGGTAGCGCTTTGTAAGTAGTTGGGGCGCGTTAAACGGTGGGCCGACACACCGATATATTTAAAATATATTTTAAAAGTTTAATTTCTTTTTCATTAATAAGCAAAAAAATTTAAACAAAAGAAATATATTCCATTTATTTGTATTTAGCTTAGTTGACAAATTTAATCTCTTTACGCTTGACCTATTAAGAAATTAACATTCACGGCACAATAGGCTGAAGTACATATGAATTTCTCGCATAGGGATACGAAAAGACAGTCTCACGTTTTTTTATTTTTTTTTTATTTTTTTTTTGTTTTAGGAAAATATTTTCTTTCAATTACTCGAAAGAAAATTTCTTTAACCTTCGGAATTGTTTTAAGGGAGACTAATAAAAAAAAATAATATAATAGTCTATAGGGAATTGATATATAATATTATAATTCTTATTTTGTTGGATTATCAAGCGAAACAAATTAAATAAAAGAAATATTTTCCGATTTAATAATATTTGGCCTAGTTTGCAAATTAAATTTAAAATACATTTTAGAAGTTTGATTTTTTTATTATGATAAGAAATTAACATTTCTGGCACAATAGACTCAAGCACATATGAATTTCTCGCATAGATAGCGCATTTAAAACTGCCCAAGAGCGCTAAATATGGGTAGGGCAGCACCAACCTTTTTACTTGAAAATTACACGAAGAAACATCGATAGGAAAAATTTAAATCGAAGAACAAAAATCTTCCTTTTTTATATATCTTTTTTTAAACTTATATAAAAAAGGAGGATATTCGTTTTTCGATTTAAATTATTATGATTTTATTACGTTATTTTTTAAGTGTACTATATATCTTATTGTTTTTTTTTATAGTCTCGTCTCCCTTAAATTTGTTTTTCTACGATAAATAATTTTTAGAGGTTTACAAGATTTTGGTTTTCAGAACGCGCGCATCCTACCATTCTGAGATAAAATATTAAATGTAAAAGAATAACAAATTTTAAAAACTGTTATGACAAATTAATAAAAATCCAAAGATAATAAATAAAAATAAAAATTTTTGAATTTTATATTTTTAAATGAAAAAGAAAGGAGCTACAACAAGTTGTGTAAACCCGCTGCAACGGAAAAAAGGAGATACTACAAAAAGAATATACGTCAAATTTAAAAAGGCGAGATTATGTCGAGGCGCGTTCCACATTTTTTGAGAAACTGATAGATAAACCCGTTGACGTTTCTAAGGAGACGTTCTATAATTCTGAGAAATATGAACGAGAATGAACGCGTAGTTAAAAAAGTGCGCGCATCTTACCTATTTAACACGATGCTGATTATAAAAAGGACCAATTCCGAAGAACGTGAACGAACGCGTATTTCGAAAAACGTTCCATTTATTGGTTAGCCGCGAAGAATTATAAAAAGACGCGACTTCCGAGAAGGAAAATTGAACGTATATTACAAAACGAGCCTACTATTTTTACTTTTTTTACATATATTCTAGTAATTTAAAGCGATGCTGCTCGATATCGCTTGGAGATGACTATAAAAGCGTGCGAACTCTGAAGAGTACGAGATACGGGCGGGCCGAAAAACGCGTATTGTGAGAAAGTGTCGCAAAAGCACTGGAAAATAAAATGAGGTTCCTTCTAATAAATAACTGTACAAAAATATTGATAGATAATTAAATATATTTGCCTAGCTCGAACTAAAACGGACAGACTCACGAATTAAAACAAATGCCGTATCATTTTTTATTAAAAAAATAACTACCATCCTCATGCCGACGCCGAAAAAATAATTTCTCTCATAAAAAAATTAAACGAAAATTAAAATATATATATTTACTAATAAATTTTTTATTTTTTATCAGGAGAGTTGACTATAAAAAGGGGCGAACTCTGAAGAGTAGGAGTCAGTTTATTTTGAAAGTGGAATTGAGCGGACGTGTTTCGCGCTTCTCTCAAGAAAGGCGCTTTCAGAATTACGGCGATTACGTAATATATTTATCAACTCAGAACACGAAGCGGGCTTTGGCGCTGGAGAAAATCATCGTCGTATCGGTTGAAACCTCTCCTTCCAAATTTTTGTTTTCCTCCAACAGCGATTAACTATGAAAAAGAAAAGCCTCTTTGCGAATTGAAATAATCTTCACGCCAACCGGGTGAGTATTTTGATAATTTTTTCGCTTTAAATTTATTAAATAAAATATAAAAAGTTAATAAAAGCGCTACTCTTTAAAGCGAGAGTTAATGGTTATCTTAGAACGAGCTTCATACGCATCGTTTCTTTGGCGGATATAAAAAGGACGAACTCGGAAAAGTACGAGTCAGTTTATTTTGAAAGTGGAACTGAGCGGTCATGTTTCGTCCATCTTTCGAGAAACGCGCTCTTTGGCACCCGCCGAGTGAGTGTTTGAATAATTGTTTCTCTTAAATATTTTATTTATTTATTATGACTATAATATTGCAAATTATGGCTCTTCCGTAAAAAAATTAAAAAACGGATTTCCATTTAGAACATTTTTCACGGGCTCCCTGTCATCGTACGTCCCCGTCGTGGAGCCCGGGAATATCTCTCGATCCCTCCCACACTCCTCTTTCCTTCCTTCCCCTAAAGGATCGAAGCGAATAGAATAATATAACGCTTTTTCGGGCGGTTCGCTTACGTATCGCGTGAAGGAAAAAGTTTCATACGACGCGACGTACATTGACGCATCTCGGGGAAGATTCGCGCGCGCGTTCGTTTGCTTACCGAGATGCGTTATACGTAATAGACGACCGAGTCTACGCGTTTTTTATATTTTATTTTTTTTATGCGACCGAGAACGAATCGATCGATCGAGGTCGGTTCTCCGGCTCCTTTACGCGATCGTTCGTCGATCGTTTCGTTAATCGCGCCTATATTCTTCTATTCGATTCGTTACTTACTTTTCCCACACAACGCGAACACCGAAGGAGGGGAGGGATCGAAGGTAGCTAAAGCGATGACGAAGCGTCGTATACGACCCCGGCTAGTTATTACGTTCTCGATAAAAAGGGGACGCCCTTTTTACGAAGAAGAATAACGGCCGGCCGGTAAACGCGTTTTATTTTTTAACGTTAAAGGACCGACCGACGACCTTTCTTTCCGGATAAGAAGGGTGTTCGGGTTTTCGGAAAGAAATGTCGCGGTTGGTCTGGTCGGTTCGCTCTTTTTTATTAACATGAGAGAGTTTGGAATTTTTTTTGGGTAGCGGTACCGCGGAAAAGGGTGGCCGGCCGGCAAGCAGGCAGTCTTTTATTTTTCGTCCGTTCCATTCGTTTCTCTGGTTTTTTATTTTTTTGGTTTTATGTCTGGTGTATTTTTTTACTTTTAAGTCCGGTGAATTTTTTTTAGTTTTAAGGAATATTTTTTAGTTTTAAGAAATATATTTTAGTTTTAATGAATATTTTTTTAGTTTTAAGGAATATTTTTTTAGTTTTAAGGAATATTTTTTTAGTTTTAAGGAATATTTTTTTAGATTTAGGGACTAATACGCGATCTTTCTTCCCGCAGGCACAAAAACACGACCCACACGATAGGTACACGAGCACGTCGCACCACCACTACGCGAAAATATTTTTTCCTCCCTTTCTTTCTTCGTTCTCTCCGACCCCTTCCGCCCTGTATCTACCGAGCTGTATTTCTCTATCGCCTATTTTTTCGATTCCGGATGACGTTCCGAACCGCGGCGCGGCCTAGACCCGATGATGAGATCTTAAAGACCTTTCGATCTTTGAGGGCGAGCTCCTGCGCTCTGATCGTACGGGACGTGCCATCACCATCGTTCCCTCGTGTAGTGGAGTCACCAGTTCCGTGAACGGTCCTCGCGCTTGGGCGTGGTGGGTTGAGCGGACCTACCGGCGGTGGATCATCACTATAGCTCGCCGCCCCGATCGACGGATTCGGAGCGTCAGATGGCGTCTTTTCAACGTAACGAAACGGAGTTAGTTAGTTGTTAGTCGGTTAGTCAGTCAGTCCTCGGACGAGAAGAAGCTTCCGAGGGTGAGAATTCGTCCTAGGCGTCGTTCGAAATAGCGTTAGTTAGTTAGCTAGCTAGCTAGTTAGATCGATTAATCGGCGGATCGAGTAGCTTTTTTTTTTTTACCTCTAGCCTATCCTATCCGAAGATCCGCGAGCGAGCCCAGGGGTTCGCTCGGACGCAATTTTTCTTCCTCACTCGCTCTTTAAAAGCTTTCTTTCCCTTCTTCTACTGAAATCTATTTTTTTTTCGACCTATACGGTCGCACACGCGCCCACACCTCCACCTTAAACGAAGCAGGTTTCGAACGCCGGTCCGGACGGACTTCTCACGGGCTCCCTGTCATCGTACGTCCCCGTCGTGGAGCCCGGGAATGCCTTTCGATCCCTCCACTCCATCCGAAACGACCAACACACGCTCCTCTTTCTTTCCTTCCTTCCCCTAAAGGATCGAATCGAATAGAATAATATAACGCTTTTTCGGGCGGTTCGCTTACGTATCGCGTGAAGGAAAAAGTTTCATACGACGCGACGTACATTGACGCATCTCGGGGAAGATTCGCGCGCGCGTTCGTTTGCTTACCGAGATGCGTTATACGTAATAGACGACCGAGTCTACGCGTTTTTTATATTTTATTTTTTTTATGCGACCGAGAACGAATCGATCGATCGAGGTCGGTTCTCCGGCTCCTTTACGCGATCGTTCGTCGATCGTTTCGTTAATCGCGCCTATATTCTTCTATTCGATTCGTTACTTACTTTTCCCACACAACGCGAACACCGAAGGAGGGGAGGGATCGAAGGTAGCTAAAGCGATGACGAAGCGTCGTATACGACCCCGGCTAGTTATTACGTTCTCGATAAAAAGGGGACGCCCTTTTTACGAAGAAGAATAACGGCCGGCCGGTAAACGCGTTTTATTTTTTAACGTTAAAGGACCGACCGACGACCTTTCTTTCCGGATAAGAAGGGTGTTCGGGTTTTCGGAAAGAAATGTCGCGGTTGGTCTGGTCGGTTCGCTCTTTTTTATTAACATGAGAGAGTTTGGAATTTTTTTGGGGTAGCGGTACCGCGGAAAAGGGTGGCCGGCCGGCAAGCAGGCAGTCTTTTATTTTTCGTCCGTTCCATTCGTTTCTCTGGTTTTTTATTTTTTTGGTTTTATGTCTGGTGTATTTTTTTACTTGTAAGTCCGGTGATTTTTTTTTTAGTTTTAAGGAATATTTTTTAGTTTTAAGAAATATATTTTAGTTTTAATGAATATTTTTTTAGTTTTAAGGAATATTTTTTTAGTTTTAAGGAATATTTTTTTAGTTTTAAGGAATATTTTTTTAGATTTAGGGACTAATACGCGATCTTTCTTCCCGCAGGCACAAAAACACGACCCACACGATAGGTACACGAGCACGTCGCACCACCACTACGCGAAAATATTTTTTCCTCCCTTTCTTTCTTCGTTCTCTCCGACCCCTTCCGCCCTGTATCTACCGAGCTGTATTTCTCTATCGCCTATTTTTTTCGATTCCGGATGACGTTCCGAACCGCGGCGCGGCCTAGACCCGATGATGAGATCTTAAAGACCTTTCGATCTTTGAGGGCGAGCTCCTGCGCTCTGATCGTACGGGACGTGCCATCACCATCGTTCCCTCGTGTAGTGGAGTCACCAGTTCCGTGAACGGTCCTCGCGCTTGGGCGTGGTGGGTTGAGCGGACCTACCGGCGGTGGATCATCACTATAGCTCGCCGCCCCGATCAACGGATTCGGAGCGTCAGATGGCGTCTTTTCAACGTAACGAAACGGAGTTAGTTAGTTGTTAGTCGGTTAGTCAGTCAGTCCTCGGACGAGAAGAAGCTTCCGAGGGTGAGAATTCGTCCTAGGCGTCGTTCGAAATAGCGTTAGTTAGTTAGCTAGCTAGCTAGTTAGATCGATTAATCGGCGGATCGAGTAGCTTTTTTTTTTTTACCTCTTGCCTATCCTATCCGAAGATCCGCGAGCGAGCCCAGGGGTTCGCTCGGACGCAATTTTTCTTCCTCACTCGCTCTTTAAAAGCTTTTTTTCCCTTCTTCTACTGAAATCTATTTTTTTTTCGACCTATACGGTCGCACACGCGCCCACACCTCCACCTTAAACGAAGCAGGTTTCGAACGCCGGTCCGGACGGACTTCTCACGGGCTCCCTGTCATCGTACGTCCCCGTCGTGGAGCCCGGGAATGCCTTTCGATCCCTCCACTCCATCCGAAACGACCAACACACGCTCCTCTTTCTTTCCTTCCTTCCCCTAAAGGATCGAAGCGAATAGAATAATATAACGCTTTTTCGGGCGGTTCGCTTACGTATCGCGTAAAGGAAAAAGTTTCATCCGACGCGACGCACATTGACGCATCTCGGTGAAGATTCGCGCGCGCGTTTGTTTGTTTACCGAGATGCGTTATACGTAATAGACGACCGAGTCTACGCGTTTTTTATATTTTATTTTTTTTATGCGACCGAGAACGAATCGATCGATCGAGGTCGGTTCTCCGGCTCCTTTACGCGATCGTTCGTCGATCGTTTCGTTAATCGCGCCTATATTCTTCTATTCGATTCGTTACTTACTTTTCCCACACAACGCGAACACCGAAGGAGGGGAGGGATCGAAGGTAGCTAAAGCGATGACGAAGCGTCGTATACGACCCCGGCTAGTTATTACGTTCTCGATAAAAAGGGGACGCCCTTTTTACGAAGAAGAATAACGGCCGGCCGGTAAACGCGTTTTATTTTTTAACGTTAAAGGACCGACCGACGACCTTTCTTTCCGGATAAGAAGGGTGTTCGGGTTTTCGGAAAGAAATGTCGCGGTTGGTCTGGTCGGTTCGCTCTTTTTTATTAACATGAGAGAGTTTGGAATTTTTTTGGGGTAGCGGTACCGCGGAAAAGGGTGGCCGGCCGGCAAGCAGGCAGTCTTTTATTTTTCGTCCGTTCCATTCGTTTCTCTGGTTTTTTATTTTTTTGGTTTTATGTCTGGTGTATTTTTTTACTTGTAAGTCCGGTGATTTTTTTTTTAGTTTTAAGGAATATTTTTTAGTTTTAAGAAATATATTTTAGTTTTAATGAATATTTTTTTAGTTTTAAGGAATATTTTTTTAGTTTTAAGGAATATTTTTTTAGTTTTAAGGAATATTTTTTTAGATTTAGGGACTAATACGCGATCTTTTTTCCCGCAGGCACAAAAACACGACCCACACGATAGGTACACGAGCACGTCGCACCACCACTACGCGAAAATATTTTTTCCTCCCTTTCTTTCTTCGTTCTCTCCGACCCCTTCCGCCCTGTATCTACCGAGCTGTATTTCTCTATCGCCTATTTTTTTCGATTCCGGATGACGTTCCGAACCGCGGCGCGGCCTAGACCCGATGATGAGATCTTAAAGACCTTTCGATCTTTGAGGGCGAGCTCCTGCGCTCTGATCGTACGGGACGTGCCATCACCATCGTTCCCTCGTGTAGTGGAGTCACCAGTTCCGTGAACGGTCCTCGCGCTTGGGCGTGGTGGGTTGAGCGGACCTACCGGCGGTGGATCATCACTATAGCTCGCCGCCCCGATCAACGGATTCGGAGCGTCAGATGGCGTCTTTTCAACGTAACGAAACGGAGTTAGTTAGTTGTTAGTCGGTTAGTCAGTCAGTCCTCGGACGAGAAGAAGCTTCCGAGGGTGAGAATTCGTCCTAGGCGTCGTTCGAAATAGCGTTAGTTAGTTAGCTAGCTAGCTAGTTAGATCGATTAATCGGCGGATCGAGTAGCTTTTTTTTTTTTACCTCTAGCCTATCCTATCCGAAGATCCGCGAGCGAGCCCAGGGGTTCGCTCGGACGCAATTTTTCTTCCTCACTCGCTCTTTAAAAGCTTTCTTTCCCTTCTTCTACTGAAATCTATTTTTTTTTTCGACCTATACGGTCGCACACGCGCCCACACCTCCACCTTAAACGAAGCAGGTTTCGAACGCCGGTCCGGACGGACTTCTCACGGGCTCCCTGTCATCGTACGTCCCCGTCGTGGAGCCCGGGAATGCCTTTCGATCCCTCCACTCCATCCGAAACGACCAACACACGCTCCTCTTTCTTTCCTTCCTTCCCCTAAAGGATCGAATCGAATAGAATAATATAACGCTTTTTCGGGCGGTTCGCTTACGTATCGCGTGAAGGAAAAAGTTTCATACGACGCGACGTACATTGACGCATCTCGGGGAAGATTCGCGCGCGCGTTCGTTTGCTTACCGAGATGCGTTATACGTAATAGACGACCGAGTCTACGCGTTTTTTATATTTTATTTTTTTTATGCGACCGAGAACGAATCGATCGATCGAGGTCGGTTCTCCGGTTCCTTTACGCGATCGTTCGTCGATCGTTTCGTTAATCGCGCCTATATTCTTCTATTCGATTCGTTACTTACTTTTCCCACACAACGCGAACACCGAAGGAGGGGAGGGATCGAAGGTAGCTAAAGCGATGACGAAGCGTCGTATACGACCCCGGCTAGTTATTACGTTCTCGATAAAAAGGGGACGCCCTTTTTACGAAGAAGAATAACGGCCGGCCGGTAAACGCGTTTTATTTTTTAACGTTAAAGGACCGACCGACGACCTTTCTTTCCGGATAAGAAGGGTGTTCGGGTTTTCGGAAAGAAATGTCGCGGTTGGTCTGGTCGGTTCGCTCTTTTTTATTAACATGAGAGAGTTTGGAATTTTTTTTGGGTAGCGGTACCGCGGAAAAGGGTGGCCGGCCGGCAAGCAGGCAGTCTTTTATTTTTCGTCCGTTCCATTCGTTTCTCTGGTTTTTTATTTTTTTGGTTTTATGTCTGGTGTATTTTTTTACTTGTAAGTCCGGTGATTTTTTTTTTAGTTTTAAGGAATATTTTTTAGTTTTAAGAAATATATTTTAGTTTTAATGAATATTTTTTTAGTTTTAAGGAATATTTTTTTAGTTTTAAGGAATATTTTTTTAGTTTTAAGGAATATTTTTTTAGATTTAGGGACTAATACGCGATCTTTCTTCCCGCAGGCACAAAAACACGACCCACACGATAGGTACACGAGCACGTCGCACCACCACTACGCGAAAATATTTTTTCCTCCCTTTCTTTCTTCGTTCTCTCCGACCCCTTCCGCCCTGTATCTACCGAGCTGTATTTCTCTATCGCCTATTTTTTCGATTCCGGATGACGTTCCGAACCGCGGCGCGGCCTAGACCCGATGATGAGATCTTAAAGACCTTTCGATCTTTGAGGGCGAGCTCCTGCGCTCTGATCGTACGGGACGTGCCATCACCATCGTTCCCTCGTGTAGTGGAGTCACCAGTTCCGTGAACGGTCCTCGCGCTTGGGCGTGGTGGGTTGAGCGGACCTACCGGCGGTGGATCATCCACACGATTTAGCTCTCGAAGCTCACTCGCAGTGGCGACGAGATTGCGCGTCGGCGTCAACTGCTGATGGCTGATTGCTCTTTTCAAGATCGATGATCACACGATGTATCGGACGAGTCGAGTTGTTATCTATCTTATCCGTTACGTATCGTGACCGACTTATCTCAGCGAGCACGGTCACATCGTCCAGCCCGCTATCTATTGCCAACTGTAGCGAGTATCGTCATCACTCCGCGGGATACGAAATCATCCGGAGTAGTGGTGTATATGTTCTTCTTCGCTTACATCTCGCGTCAACTCTGCCTATGCCTCGACTCTCTCATATCAGGCCTGATCGTAGGTACAGGCGGTTTCCGAGGTCTAGACTCTCATAGATATGTCGCATAGGTCATTACTATACGGATTAATCGCGGATCGAGTAGCTTTCCTATCTTCTATGGCATATAGCTGACGTACTGACTTCCACTAGCTGTAACCTGTGCCTCTCCTAGGCGTCGTTCGAAATAGCGTTAGTTAGTTAGCTAGCTAGCTAGTTAGATCGATTAATCGGCGGATCGAGTAGCTTTTTTTTTTTTACCTCTAGCCTATCCTATCCGAAGATCCGCGAGCGAGCCCAGGGGTTCGCTCGGACGCAATTTTTCTTCCTCACTCGCTCTTTAAAAGCTTTCTTTCCCTTCTTCTACTGAAATCTATTTTTTTTTCGACCTATACGGTCGCACACGCGCCCACACCTCCACCTTAAACGAAGCAGGTTTCGAACGCCGGTCCGGACGGACTTCTCACGGGCTCCCTGTCATCGTACGTCCCCGTCGTGGAGCCCGGGAATGCCTTTCGATCCCTCCACTCCATCCGAAACGACCAACACACGCTCCTCTTTCTTTCCTTCCTTCCCCTAAAGGATCGAAGCGAATAGAATAATATAACGCTTTTTCGGGCGGTTCGCTTACGTATCGCGTGAAGGAAAAAGTTTCATACGACGCGACGTACATTGACGCATCTCGGGGAAGATTCGCGCGCGCGTTCGTTTGCTTACCGAGATGCGTTATACGTAATAGACGACCGAGTCTACGCGTTTTTTATATTTTATTTTTTTTATGCGACCGAGAACGAATCGATCGATCGAGGTCGGTTCTCCGGCTCCTTTACGCGATCGTTCGTCGATCGTTTCGTTAATCGCGCCTATATTCTTCTATTCGATTCGTTACTTACTTTTCCCACACAACGCGAACACCGAAGGAGGGGAGGGATCGAAGGTAGCTAAAGCGATGACGAAGCGTCGTATACGACCCCGGCTAGTTATTACGTTCTCGATAAAAAGGGGACGCCCTTTTTACGAAGAAGAATAACGGCCGGCCGGTAAACGCGTTTTATTTTTTAACGTTAAAGGACCGACCGACGACCTTTCTTTCCGGATAAGAAGGGTGTTCGGGTTTTCGGAAAGAAATGTCGCGGTTGGTCTGGTCGGTTCGCTCTTTTTTATTAACATGAGAGAGTTTGGAATTTTTTTGGGGTAGCGGTACCGCGGAAAAGGGTGGCCGGCCGGCAAGCAGGCAGTCTTTTATTTTTCGTCCGTTCCATTCGTTTCTCTGGTTTTTTATTTTTTTGGTTTTATGTCTGGTGTATTTTTTTACTTGTAAGTCCGGTGATTTTTTTTTTAGTTTTAAGGAATATTTTTTAGTTTTAAGAAATATATTTTAGTTTTAATGAATATTTTTTTAGTTTTAAGGAATATTTTTTTAGTTTTAAGGAATATTTTTTTAGTTTTAAGGAATATTTTTTTAGATTTAGGGACTAATACGCGATCTTTCTTCCCGCAGGCACAAAAACACGACCCACACGATAGGTACACGAGCACGTCGCACCACCACTACGCGAAAATATTTTTTCCTCCCTTTCTTTCTTCGTTCTCTCCGACCCCTTCCGCCCTGTATCTACCGAGCTGTATTTCTCTATCGCCTATTTTTTCGATTCCGGATGACGTTCCGAACCGCGGCGCGGCCTAGACCCGATGATGAGATCTTAAAGACCTTTCGATCTTTGAGGGCGAGCTCCTGCGCTCTGATCGTACGGGACGTGCCATCACCATCGTTCCCTTGTGTAGTGGAGTCACCAGTTCCGTGAACGGTCCTCGCGCTTGGGCGTGGTGGGTTGAGCGGACCTACCGGCGGTGGATCATCACTATAGCTCGCCGCCCCGATCGACGGATTCGGAGCGTCAGATGGCGTCTTTTCAACGTAACGAAACGGAGTTAGTTAGTTGTTAGTCGGTTAGTCAGTCAGTCCTCGGACGAGAAGAAGCTTCCGAGGGTGAGAATTCGTCCTAGGCGTCGTTCGAAATAGCGTTAGTTAGTTAGCTAGCTAGCTAGTTAGATCGATTAATCGGCGGATCGAGTAGCTTTTTTTTTTTTACCTCTAGCCTATCCTATCCGAAGATCCGCGAGCGAGCCCAGGGGTTCGCTCGGACGCAATTTTTCTTCCTCACTCGCTCTTTAAAAGCTTTCTTTCCCTTCTTCTACTGAAATCTATTTTTTTTTCGACCTATACGGTCGCACACGCGCCCACACCTCCACCTTAAACGAAGCAGGTTTCGAACGCCGGTCCGGACGGACTTCTCACGGGCTCCCTGTCATCGTACGTCCCCGTCGTGGAGCCCGGGAATGCCTTTCGATCCCTCCACTCCATCCGAAACGACCAACACACGCTCCTCTTTCTTTCCTTCCTTCCCCTAAAGGATCGAAGCGAATAGAATAATATAACGCTTTTTCGGGCGGTTCGCTTACGTATCGCGTGAAGGAAAAAGTTTCATACGACGCGACGTACATTGACGCATCTCGGGGAAGATTCGCGCGCGCGTTCGTTTGCTTACCGAGATGCGTTATACGTAATAGACGACCGAGTCTACGCGTTTTTTATATTTTATTTTTTTTATGCGACCGAGAACGAATCGATCGATCGAGGTCGGTTCTCCGGCTCCTTTACGCGATCGTTCGTCGATCGTTTCGTTAATCGCGCCTATATTCTTCTATTCGATTCGTTACTTACTTTTCCCACACAACGCGAACACCGAAGGAGGGGAGGGATCGAAGGTAGCTAAAGCGATGACGAAGCGTCGTATACGACCCCGGCTAGTTATTACGTTCTCGATAAAAAGGGGACGCCCTTTTTACGAAGAAGAATAACGGCCGGCCGGTAAACGCGTTTTATTTTTTAACGTTAAAGGACCGACCGACGACCTTTCTTTCCGGATAAGAAGGGTGTTCGGGTTTTCGGAAAGAAATGTCGCGGTTGGTCTGGTCGGTTCGCTCTTTTTTATTAACATGAGAGAGTTTGGAATTTTTTTGGGGTAGCGGTACCGCGGAAAAGGGTGGCCGGCCGGCAAGCAGGCAGTCTTTTATTTTTCGTCCGTTCCATTCGTTTCTCTGGTTTTTTATTTTTTTGGTTTTATGTCTGGTGTATTTTTTTACTTGTAAGTCCGGTGATTTTTTTTTTAGTTTTAAGGAATATTTTTTAGTTTTAAGAAATATATTTTAGTTTTAATGAATATTTTTTTAGTTTTAAGGAATATTTTTTTAGTTTTAAGGAATATTTTTTTAGTTTTAAGGAATATTTTTTTAGATTTAGGGACTAATACGCGATCTTTTTTCCCGCAGGCACAAAAACACGACCCACACGATAGGTACACGAGCACGTCGCACCACCACTACGCGAAAATATTTTTTCCTCCCTTTCTTTCTTCGTTCTCTCCGACCCCTTCCGCCCTGTATCTACCGAGCTGTATTTCTCTATCGCCTATTTTTTCGATTCCGGATGACGTTCCGAACCGCGGCGCGGCCTAGACCCGATGATGAGATCTTAAAGACCTTTCGATCTTTGAGGGCGAGCTCCTGCGCTCTGATCGTACGGGACGTGCCATCACCATCGTTCCCTCGTGTAGTGGAGTCACCAGTTCCGTGAACGGTCCTCGCGCTTGGGCGTGGTGGGTTGAGCGGACCTACCGGCGGTGGATCATCACTATAGCTCGCCGCCCCGATCAACGGATTCGGAGCGTCAGATGGCGTCTTTTCAACGTAACGAAACGGAGTTAGTTAGTTGTTAGTCGGTTAGTCAGTCAGTCCTCGGACGAGAAGAAGCTTCCGAGGGTGAGAATTCGTCCTAGGCGTCGTTCGAAATAGCGTTAGTTAGTTAGCTAGCTAGCTAGTTAGATCGATTAATCGGCGGATCGAGTAGCTTTTTTTTTTTTTACCTCTAGCCTATCCTATCCGAAGATCCGCGAGCGGGCCCAGGGGTTCGCTCGGACGCAATTTTTTTTCCTCACTCGCTCTTCAAAAGCTTTCTTTCCCTTCTTCTACTGAAATCTATTTTTTTTTTCGACCTATACGGTCGCACACGCGCCCACAACTCCACCTAAAACGAAACAGGTTTCGAACGCCGGTCCGGACGGACTTCTCACGGGCTCCCTGTCATCGTACGTCCCCGTCGTGGAGCCCGGGAATGCCTTTCGATCCCTCCACTCCATCCGAAACGACCAACACACGCTCCTCTTTCTTTCCTTCCTTCCCCTAAAGGATCGAATCGAATAGAATAATATAACGCTTTTTCGGGCGGTTCGCTTACGTATCGCGTGAAGGAAAAAGTTTCATACGACGCGACGTACATTGACGCATCTCGGGGAAGATTCGCGCGCGCGTTCGTTTGCTTACCGAGATGCGTTATACGTAATAGACGACCGAGTCTACGCGTTTTTTATATTTTATTTTTTTTTATGCGACCGAGAACGAATCGATCGATCGAGGTCGGTTCTCCGGCTCCTTTACGCGATCGTTCGTCGATCGTTTCGTTAATCGCGCCTATATTCTTCTATTCGATTCGTTACTTACTTTTCCCACACAACGCGAACACCGAAGGAGGGGAGGGATCGAAGGTAGCTAAAGCGATGACGAAGCGTCGTATACGACCCCGGCTAGTTATTACGTTCTCGATAAAAAGGGGACGCCCTTTTTACGAAGAAGAATAACGGCCGGCCGGTAAACGCGTTTTATTTTTTAACGTTAAAGGACCGACCGACGACCTTTCTTTCCGGATAAGAAGGGTGTTCGGGTTTTCGGAAAGAAATGTCGCGGTTGGTCTGGTCGGTTCGCTCTTTTTTATTAACATGAGAGAGTTTGGAATTTTTTTGGGGTAGCGGTACCGCGGAAAAGGGTGGCCGGCCGGCAAGCAGGCAGTCTTTTATTTTTCGTCCGTTCCATTCGTTTCTCTGGTTTTTTATTTTTTTGGTTTTATGTCTGGTGTATTTTTTTACTTGTAAGTCCGGTGATTTTTTTTTTAGTTTTAAGGAATATTTTTTAGTTTTAAATAATATATTGAGTTTTAGAATATTTTTTTAGTTTTAAGGAATATTTTTTAGTTTTAAGGAATATTTTTTTAGTTTTAAGGAATATTTTTTAGATTTAGGGACCGTTTAACTAATACGCGATCTTTCTTCCCGCAGGTACAAAAACACGAACCACACGATAGGTACACGAGCACGTCGCACCACCACGCGAAAATATTTTTTCCTCCCTTTCTTTCTTCGTTCTCTCCGACCCCTTCCGACCTGTATCTACCGGCCTGTATTTCTCTATCGCCTATTTTTACGATTCCGGATGACGTTCCGAACCGCGGCACGGCCTAGACCCGATGATGAGATCTTAAAGACCTTAAGATCTTTGAGGGCGAGCTCCTGCGCTCTGATCTAACGGGACGTGCCATCACCATCGTTCCCTTGTGTAGTGGAGT
>JABUQX010081219.1:5000-7500 GCA_015478945.1 Trachelipus rathkii | reverse complement strand
ATATATATATATATATAGTGCTTAGGTAACTGATATATATATATTTATACTATATGATATAATATATATATATATATTTATAGGCACTACTCTTTAAAAGAAGTTACATAAAAAAGACATGATATCGAAAATCGCCGAACGCTACGCGTGAAACCCTGCAGTGTCACGTGTTAGCTAAAACTCCAATAGAAAGAGCGCAAGAGTTGCCAAAAGCTGCATTTTAATTTTTAATTTGAATTTTTTTCTTTTTTTTATTAAGGGGCTCGAGCCAACGGTGGGACAGAGGGGGGATCGAAGTCCTCCCCGTCGTCCCCCGCTGAGGCCAAGAGGCCCTGACTCTTTTCCATCCTTTGCGAATTTCTAATCTTGAGCTATTCCTTTAGTGTAAAAAAAAAAATGTTTTTGGTAACTCTGACGCTTAATGCTTGAAATAATCTTAAAAAAACTGAGATTAAATCGGGCCGTTCCATAGATCAGGGGTAACCTTCCTTTTAAAGGACAAGTTCCTATATATATATATATATATATATATATATAAAAATGCATAGCGCTAATACCTAGGCTATCTATATTTCTATAGGTTATATAATATATGATATTATATTATCATATTATATACTTACTATTTATATGCGAAATTGATAGTTGACGCTTGTTCTGTGTAGACGTGTGAGATGGTGCTTCCGAGTGTTTTAATTTTGCCAATTCAGTTTTTTAATGTTTTTGAGTTTTTCTTTTAATCAAGCCTAATTTTAATTAAATGTCTCTGGTTTTGTAGTGTTGCTCTTTGCTCTTTTTTTTGTTTCTCGTCTTTCGTTTGTCGTTCAGCCTTGTGAGGAGGCGGCGGTTTAATGCCTGCAAGTGTCGATGGTGCTAGTGTGTCTCTCGCCGTTTTAGGATTTTAAGCTAAGTTTAGAATTAATCGTATTTTATTTATTTATTTAATTTATTTTGCTATCAGCCGCCCTACCTGCTTTTGCCTTTGGTCTCCTCCATGATTTTGGATTGTTTATTAAATAAAATTTAAATCAGTATAGCATTTTAAGTAGAATGTGTTAGTTTTTAAGGTTTTAATGGTTATTAGTTTATATATATCTGTAATGACGGTCGATTGTATGTGCTGTACAAGAGCTTGAAGTGTGTTTGTTGTTTCGTGCGACTGGCTGATTAACATGACTGCGTGGAAGTGAAATGTAGGGCGTGGGCGCGCATGACGGGTTTCAGTTGACTTTCGCCCAACGTCACGTGGCCTTCGTACGGCTAACAATGGAATCTGTGGAATATCACTCTTCAACTCTAACCTAACATTTTATTACTGTCTGAGACCCAGCTGGCCACGGGATTCATTTTCAATAAGACTAAATATCTTAACTATAACTTTTTCTACCATTTGCCAAACTAAATGGTGGAGTCATGTGGCTATATAAACATAAACACTACCTGCTAGCACGTCTTGAGCACATCATTTCGAATCTCCTAACTCGATGTGCTGTGGGCTAAAATCTTTTCTCGACCTACTACCTATCATTTCTTGTGTTTCTGCACTGCCTCCCTAATGGCAACAGAATTTTCACGGTTCTTTATTGACTATTTACTACTTCTCATGAAGACTGTTGATTCTTCCCATCCAAATGCTGAGGTCCTTTATTTTAGGGGATTTCAACGTACACCACACTGAGGTGGTTGGGCTCCTCTCACATTGATGAGGAGAGGAGGAGGCCAAAACATTCAGTATTCTAAACGATCTGGAACAGTTAATTAAGAAACCTACACATATCCCAGATCGTCCTAACCAATTCTTGAGGAATACGCTTGACTCTATGTCTTTCACCACTTACTCTGCTCGCTATAAATACACCATTTCTCCTCCTCCTTTTGGTAACTCTGACCACAATCTTATAGCTCTTAACTATAAGATTTTTCTGCCAGCAGCTCGCTCCATGCCCTAACGTAATTTCTCGGCACTAATAATCGAGGCTAATTGGGGAGCACAATTGCGTCAGTTTTTTGGGCAAAGCTACTCTTGGAACAAAATGCCAATCCTGCATTTGACACTGGGGATGCTCCGGTACGCCGGCTCTAGGGTGGGGGCTCGTAATCACTGGTGGGATGAGCAGGTTCATTCCATCTTCAACTAAATCCTTCTCTCCCCTAAATCCATGGTTTCGATGGAGCTTGTTCTCGCGCCATTCAGGCAGAGGACATCTGCGCTATCGGCATGGAAAACCTCTCTTTCTCCTATCACTCTTTCTAATTTTCATTATGCTCGGAATTGTTACAGAGATATTATTCGATAGTCTAAGCGCATTTTTACTAAAAGAAAGTGCGACAACCTGCTTGGTTCTCCTACTGATAAAAATTTCTGGCCCCTTGCCAAAAACATCTCTAATAACTTTTGTAAATCTGCCTTTCTTCCCTTTATTGCTCTGTGGTTCTGGTTGCATACTCTCTTCTGATAAGGCCAATCATACTTCGGCCTCCTTTTTTTTATCTAATACCA
>JABUQX010081218.1:15000-36982 GCA_015478945.1 Trachelipus rathkii | reverse complement strand
CAAGATTCCACATCGGTAATGTTGAGTTTCCTAACAGGGAAGTAAGACCTGATACATTGCTATATTGAGACTCACTATGACACGATACCTAGCATAGACTTTTCAATCAGTAAAGAATAATCAAGAAACGAATGAGAGTATGTTACCAGGTGCCCAGACGTGAGTCATAGTCGCACAGTATTCTGGATAGAGGACCTCTAGACGAGCAGAGATCTGATTCTACAAATGTTGCACTTCAGAATGTGATTTGCATTGGTACAAATTGATATAGGACACTAGAAGTCTCAGAACGGAATTAATAGCAGATTCATTATAGAGCATGTGCATTCAGAAAGAATCCGAAACAGTGGAGGAGGTGCCACCGATATCTGGACTTTACCCATTAGGTGCAGTCACGGAATCGGGACAGTAGAACGGCATTACCGGGCCTCAAATGAAGGATTAGGAATTTATGTTTTTCAGAAAAGACAGAGATGTTTTGATTTTCTGGACGGAGAGTTCTGGATAGGGATCTTTCTTCCAGCCGGCATCGGAGGTCACTTGAGTCGCTAGTCGTTGGACCTTTTCAGACACCAGTTTGAGACCTTCGTTCTAGAAAACACTAAGCTCACTAAAGTTGCGCTGGTTGACGGGCTAAATCGGATACAAATACATAGGCATTCACCGTACACGGTTCATAGTGGTATATCAAATAAAACTAGCTGTTCGTTACGACTCAAATAAGAAGATAGCACAAAAAAAATCAGCAAGCATTTTCGAATACAAATGCGTGTTACACAAATGCTCATAGCCTTAGAAATAAAAGATGAGCTGATTAGCTATACCATAAATGAGAATCTTGACAATATTTGCATAACTGACGGCATGTTAATGAAGAATTATTATGGACGACTCCAAATTCAGAATGAAATAGACGTTATCTCACTTATTGATACCACGGTAGAGAAAGAAGGGTGGGTGTGGCATTATATTCAAGCAATATTCAATCTGTATTAACATGACCTGACCCTGCTTAAAACTATCATGATATTGAATCCGTATGGTAGATATCCTATGTTCAAATAAATCATACTAGAATAGGCGCTTTAATATACCTCCGCCAGATCAAGGATTAGCACTCCAGAAATTGTAAAAGCAAATTGACGACAGCATGCCACAGTAAAGAAAAGGTATAGTCAAATGGGTGATTTTAATTTCCTGGCATTCAATGGGATCCCCTGTCTAATACGGACCATAGTAGCTCAGTATTTATAAATTGTATACTCGATAACTTTTTGAGCCAGATGGTCACTGATACCCACAAAGACACATGCACATTAGACTTAATATTAAGACAACGATGAAAGTATTTGTGGGCGAGTTAGAGTTGAGGGAATTTAGGACCTCAGTGACCATAATATAATTAGATTTAATATTACAATGTGACTATCTGGGCCAACATGCAAGCTTACAAGGAAAGGATCTCTAGATTCCGAAAATGGATTTTACCAAAATGACGAGACATGCTTAGTATAACTGACTCGGATAAAGAGTTTAAACGACAAAATGTCTTTATCATGGGGAACATTTTAAGCACAATTTTAATGAATATCAGTCAGGTTTGAAAGATAAACCCATAGGGTGCAAGCAGAAAACCTGTTGGTGGAATAGAGAGATAAGAGATTAAAATTAATGAAACTTCAGGATGCTTTTAAATATTTCAAGCGTCAGTAATAGGAAGATGATTTAGAAAAATATTAGAAAAATTAGAAACAACTTAACCATCAATAAGAAGCAAAAGAGCAACAGAATTAATTAGAAGGCAATTGACCCGCTCTGTCACGCGCACCGCCTCCTTCACACACATAGATGTCAATTATAGATCAGAACTGTGTTTTGAGCTGCTATCTATTACTAAATTTAAACTCAATGTATATGACTACTCATTGCATTTACGCACAATGTTAGTGTCCAAATCTATAATCAATATCGATACAAGACATTTATCTCTTGAGATATAAGAATAGAGTATGCACCTATGCATGAGCATAGACATTTTCAATGCTCAACTACTGAGGTCTGTGAACCGTCACACACCAAGGCTGCTAGTCATAATAGACTACGCGAACACGATCAATTTCCTGTATAATGAATGAAGTGCGCTAAGCACACTTACTATATCTAAGTACTCTATATACATGTGAAGATCATCCGTACACAGTGCATGTGAGTTGTATGACTTCACAGAATAAGAATTCTCGAAGATTTGACGTAAAGATCATTTACTCCGCAAGCACATATTAATTTCCCTCATCGGACACCACTAGCTCGCTCTAATGCGACAGTAGCGCTACACTCATAGAATTCGAATATAGCCTCACTTTCCTCCCTACGAATCGCGCAATATCATACTAGTAGCTCACAACGATTGAATAATACTTTAGACCGATGAAATCACGATAGTACCTCTCCTTGACTCATGTCTCACTACCTCCCTCTGACCATATAGCCTCATGGAATACATGCTCACTGAAGCATTTCTGCACGCAACTCAACACACTCGAACATTTCCAGTCGCAGGTTGTATAGTTATCTCAGATTATCTGTCACTATACACGTGGACTATCACTATAGTCTGATCCGTTCGATCATCTGTATATCGAGTCGCTGATCGCATACACCACCTGAGCCAACCGACGTGATGATTGATGTGGTGCTAGATCGATTGACTCAATCCAGCCTACTACACGAGTAATAGATATCCGACTAACCTCATCTCACCTGTCGTCACGAGTCGTCGGGATGTCTCTATAGCTACTAATTATATAAAGATAGCTCACCTTCGCTGACTGTCCATGTGAGTGTAATTATTTACGGCCCTAGAAGGAAGATTTGGTCGATTCATACATTATCTCTCACATTAGCGTCTTGGATCATCGTCGTTAGGACTATCTCTCCTGTTGTAAAAGGTTTGGAAAAGTTCATCTAAAATGTCATATACGAGAAATATTAGAAGATAAACGAACCCTATTGTTATGACCTCGCAGCACGTCTTCAGAAAGCGGCTAGTCATGTCAGACACCTTTTAGAATTTATGGCAGTTTGCAAATTACCAGTATCCGTCGATCTCGCTTTCTATGAACCTCCTAGTTTCTATCTCACCGAGGCAGCGAGTTCCAGAGAATCATTTGCCGAGGTGATCTTGATATTTAACTTTAGTAAAGCTTTTGATAAGGTTCCCACACTAGGGCTGAAGATTGACGAAGCTTACTCGCATGACTGAGAATTTGCGTGTATGTGCCGTTATAGCGGTTTTCCACGCTAGATGCTGAAGATCGCTCGAATGGAACACTTCAGCGTTAGCGAATAATAGAGTGGTTGGAAATACGAAAAGTACAGACTGTGTAACAACATACACTCCGATATTCATCCTCTTCCTCGACCTAACTGATCGAAGAAGTACTAAGACATTCATCAGATGCGGACAAACTGCATCGCATAAGGATGAACACGTGACCATAAGCTAGTTTTAGCTAGTAATACGCTTGCTCCTCTCAAGTGTGCACCGCACTCCGCTTTCACTAGTGCTGGGGCCACTATGTTCCTTTTCATAATAATATTATAGTATACATCACCTAAATGAATCTTCTCAGCTCTTTTCTATTATGAACTGTCTCCGTACTACCTTAACATGAACACGTTCTATATATTCTCGCACAGTATTACGATGACTATGCAACGATCGCAGCTCTCAGCTCCGCAGAGGAACGCTATCAATTAGACTATCAATGTAGTCCATGTGACAGTTAGACTTTACATAATAAGACTCACTTGCAGAATACAATATGACGCGCACGAACTCAATTCTCTCATAAACTTCTTGGCCTCTAAATATCTCGTTCCGAGAACGGACAGTGTAGCGTTTAGCACCTGGCCTTTCTCTGATCATTAGCACAGCAGGGCCCTAGCATCTATGCTTAATTGATAAGCATGGAATTATCAGAGGATGTAGTATTGCGGTTGGCAGCCGTCCACGAGTTGATGTCTTGCCTTCGCGTCCGGCTGTAGACTATATGTCACCCTAATAGCGGATTTTCATCGAATTGTGTGAGTCGTATGGGTGACGTTTTGTCCGGATAGTTACGGCCAGTGAGGAGTCGAGTTCTGTGCGCAGATTCGTGAAGGGTTTTTGTGTACTAACGTGTGTTAGTAGTATCTGGATATGGCTGCGGCAGCGATAAGTGGCAAAATTGAATTTTAATAGTAAAAAAGTGTAAGTTCTCACCATAGAGGTACTCAAATAAAATTCTTTAACTACGATGATGAATCTTGGTCGGCTTTGAGTTGTCTGATGTGACTAACGATAAGAATATTGGGAATTAATTGCGTGACTTTTATGATCTTATATAATCTGCAAGAGTAGGTCGTAGATATCTAAAGTATAGGCTTGTGTGTTGGACTGAAATAAAGCCCAATCAAGATGCTGGCATAATAAATCGCATGTAGTGTGCTTATCAAGAATCAAGATAGGGAGTAATAAGTAAAAAGCTGTATATGTTATAAAGTCAAGTCTATTGTGTTTATCCGTAGTAGAACTTGATCGAGTATGTGTACGTTATGGTCATCCTACAGTTTGGCCCCTTATTAAGAATAAGACTAGAGTTATGCTAGAGAAGAGTTGCAACGTTTTAGTCGTGGGGTAAGTAGAGCGCTTCGGAACAAGATCGATGTTATTCTCTCGCATTATTTTAGGGTAAGAGCTAATGAGAGAGCTGAAGGAGTTAGGAATGTATTCTGTAGAAAGGCGATTTCTCAGAGGACATGATACAAGTCTTCAAAATATATTACATCTACATCTGATTGCAGACTGAATACTCACAAGAGGAGAATAGGAGTCGAGACCAATTCTGAAGTTCTTTCATAGATATACAAACGCATGGACAGGTGACCAGGTGGGCAGTTTTAAAATCTAAGAGTAAAAACTTAGAAGGAATAAGTATCGAAATGCACTTGATCGATACGATTCTTCAAGTAAAAGGCGAGCGATTAGTCTGGAGTGTAATTAGGGGTTTTAAAGTATCTTTGGAATAGTGCTTGGACTCAGCAGGACGAGTTTGCAAGTTGTACCCAGAGTGCAACAAACTAATTTGTGATGGTATATGATGCGTATTCAGGCTATTAAACTACCATATCACCAGATAGCCACCGAACATTGGCGGTTTTTAGTTCATTCGGTAATCATCTTTAGCTGCAGCGCGATAAATCAGCGATTCTATAGATTATTAATGCTATGTCATGTCTGATCCATATAGTAAAGTGTCTCGAGTTTTACGATTCATTTGAGGCATGTGTTTGGTATCATATTTAGTATCATAGTTTTGACAAGGCAATGATTGAATGGAACTTGATTGATGTGCACTCGTGGTAGTTATTTTCGTGACGATACTAACACGTATACAAGCCCTGTTATGGTGCTTTGTGGAATTTGCCATGACTGTGAGGTGAATAGTGGGCTGATTGACGGGAGCAGAGTCTCCAGGATAGCCTCAGTGTGGCTTTATTCTTCATCTGTCGTCTGAATATGTCCTAATGTCCTCAATGTCCTAATAATGGAACCTGCCCTGATAACTGCCCAAAATAAAAAAAAACATAAAAAAAAAAACAAAAACTGATTGTCTATTTTGAAATTAACCATTCTGAATTGTGTAACTGAGAATCGGTTATTGAGATGGTAGTGAATTCACGTTATGATCTAGCTTATGAATTGCAAAGTCGTACGAGGAGTCTGTTTATGTCTAAGTGTTGAGCGAAGAGATATGGCGTGATGTTACTGCATATAGCCATGTTAGCTAGACCACTTTCTAAAAGATACTGATTCGACCTTTCTGATGGGGTGAGGTAGTTGATTGATGGGGTGGATGGCTACTCGCTTAACTCTTTGGTTAGTTCTTGGTGCATGTTTATTTTGCTCAAAGTTGCATATCATTAGGAAATGGTGCTAAAACACTTATCTGATGTATAGAAGGCCATTGCATTTATTCTGCACTTTCAGCGATGGAACGGTGTACATAATGAAAAGATTAGCAATCACACTGGCTGTGGCAGAAGCCAACTATAGACATGTTCTTTCACTAGTGAAGGCTACCAAATGTAAATTGCCAAAAGTAAGAAACTGGGGTCTGAATTCGATAGAATTAGAGAGCTAATTGCGTCCGATAAGGAGATCGAGTATGATGGGTGTATCGTCGTCTGGGTATACTGTTGATGCGAAGGAGAGTGCCTGTGATCGATAACGTCTCTTGTGATGTGACTCTGAGAGCGTGCCGCTGAAATGTAGAGAGAGTAGCACATTCATCATTCGCTGCTAGACACTTATGTAATATAAGACACATTTCAGTAGCTGGGCTGAGACGTCGACGACTGATGACGGATTACTGTATCATCCTGGTTGATCATTATTGTTTAGCCTTATTACTGAGAGTATATACGAATCGACGACATAGTCTCCAAAGGACTGCATTCTCTGTGAAGTCGCTGCCACTGCAAATAAGCCCAGATGTGCTACATTTGGCCAGGTGAAGCACTTTAAGTGCTCTAATGGAGCAGTCCATACAACACGATGGATGATGCGCGAAAGTGGTCCACCTAGTTAAGATATAGCAATCCTAAGTATTACAGTAGTACGGACTGTCAAGCATTAGATCAGGGACATATAGTAGGGATTGTTTCAGTGTAAAGACTGCTCTCTCTCATATATATTAATATTTATTTATTATATATATTATAACTATTAGACTTTAGGGTTATGGTCCTTATATATATGTTACCGAATACTAGTATCTTCATACTATATTATACTACGTATATACAATACATATAATAAATATATTACTATTATATATATATATATATATATAATGTATATACTTATATAATATTTATAGATATATATATATATATATATATAATATATATAAATATATATATATATATATAATATATTATATAATAATATATATAATTATATTATATATATATATATATATATATATATATATATAACCGTATAATATATTATAATATATAATATTATAATATAATATATATAAATAATATATATACAATATATAATATATATCATAATATACTTATATAGATATACCTATTCCAAACCGGGCAATGTCAGAAATCCTATTGGCTAAAACAATTAAGAAAGGACATAATTACATAATGGGCATGCTAAAAGTTACAAAAAAAAAATTTTAAATATAAAGTTTTTGCAAACTAACAGGTGCAGTGAACTGCAAAAAAAATTTTGTTTTCAATTATAAAAAAAAAAAATGTGTGTTATTTTTCTTTCAAGAAAAATTTTTTAAAATTTTAATTCGATTTATAAGGTCTGTGTACAAAAAATATAAAAATAATTGTTTAAAACTTGATCACTACTCTTTGATGAGTACAGCGTTTAAGCTCATGTCATAATATAAAATACATATTGATAGCACATTTCATAAAAAGTATGTAACCATTATGATATCTCCTTGGCAATTTCATGATCCTCTATCTCTCTCTCTACCTTGACGGGTGGCCTCTCTATATATCTCTATTAAACCACGGGAATCGCTCGAGGCACGGAAACTCTATTATTATATCTATATCTCTCGACAACAAACGCAAAATACTAAAAGATTAGCTAAGGAAATTGCTAAAGTACCAGAGTTTAACAAAAAATCAAGGTTGCTAAGATTCTGCGGAATAGCATGTCTGGTTAATATATTTCTTATCTTATATCTATCTATCTCTATTTATTATATCTCTATTTCTATTCTATCTATACCAAATATTATGGGAGGAAATTTTAGATTTTATTTATCTTATTAATGCCCCCCCCTATAGATAATAATAAAATGTGCTCTTTTCTGTTTTTAGAAATTTTTTAAAACATATTCATTTTTATTTTTTTAATTGCGTTTACGCATTAAAAGTTGATTTGCCAAATGCCCATTATTTTATACATATTCGTTAGAACTAATTTCTGTTAGAGTATTAATGAATTTTAAGGTTACAGGTGACTTTAAGAACAAAAAAAATGCTTGATTTTTCTGAAATTGGCCTCGGGATGATGTGATATATGATACTATATATTATATATATACGTATATATATATATAATAATTATAAATTAATAAATATATATATATAATATATCATATATATACCTATATATATTATTTTATTTATCTTTTTTTTTATATGTGATGGTTGGGTGTGGATATTATTATTATGGACCTTATATTATAACTTATATTATACTTATAATTATTTAGTTCCTTTGCAGGTGTATATAATATATATAGCTATATACTGTATAGTTATATATATATATATATATATAATATATATATATATATATATAATATATTATGGTATATCTCTCTCTCTCTCTTATTTAATTTTATATTTTTTATGATATTATATATATATATAGTATATTATATATATAATATATACTATATATATATATATATATATATATATATACATAGGTGGCACGATAACGAAAAATGTTATCGCGATAACCGATAAATCGATAACGAAAACCTTATCATCGATAACCGATATCCGATAACTCGAGATAAAAATATCGCCGATAAGGCGATAACCGATAAATCGATAAATCCAAATTGTAATGTATTTCATTTTATTATAAATAAAATATTTTAAAAAAACACTACTTTGGTTTTTAAGAAAATGTTAAAAATAAATGTATTACATCTTCTTTTCACCTATTTTATAGATTCACTGGTCAACAAAGATTTTGCGGCAAAACATTTGAAGGTCATTTTATAGGTTACTTGTTGCCCTGATTCCGAATATGACCTCCGTTTTCCTAGATTGGCTCTAGTTTTTGAGATACAGGGTGGTCACAAAAATACATTAATAACAAAATTTATGTTAGGTTGTAACGTAATTCACAATAAAAAACACGAAAATAATTTATATCAGAATTGCAATGCGCAAGTTAAATTGAAAATGCTAAAAGTCAAAACATTCATTCAGTACAATGAAATCACAATTAATGAATTACAAATCGCTGTCTATATGATTGTCTTCTGTGTGCAGAATGTGGACAACCACGTTGAAGGCTCCAACAATAGTCTGCCATCATGTGTGTATCCCATCTTCCTTGTTATCTTTCCATCACCTTATATCTTGATGGAACCTCTCCCCTTGCTCCTCACTATAACATCCTAAATTATCCGGAAACCGATCTAGGTGACTATGTAGAAAGTGAACTTTTAGCATATTAGCTTCAAATTTTTGAAGTCTGAAAGCATTTTCTTTACGAGTTTCGTACATAGTTGCCAGATTATGTGCCCAAAATGCTGAAAACACCAGACAAAACTGTCCAGGCAGATGCTCACATATCAGTCATGGAATTATGAAATTGTCCATCCTTGATGATTTGGCGAATTGAGGGCCGCTAAGATTCCAGTTTGAGTTTCTCCATACTCACCCTGGAAAAAATCTGCAAATATATTTGAAACATTCACCATTTTTGTCTAGGGCCCTAACAAATTGCTTCATGTCCTAGTTTGATGTGGAGTGGTGGAAAATAATTTTTCCCCTGTCAACCAGTGGTTCGTTAATGATATTTGATGCAACCTACAGTCATATTTTCCCTAGCATGCCATACAACTCTTTTTCCCAGTTGTCTTCTTTAGCCCTACTATCCCACAAGCATATGAAACAAAGGTACTTAAGTATATCCGCTTTGCTGCCAAGTAAGATGTTGACCATCTTCTCAAATCAACGCATATGGACCACTGGTGTTCATTAATCTAACTTCTGGCAAGATCAGTCTTATATTTTCATATTCCTCTTTCAGTTTTGTTGATGACCTATTGAATCGATGCATAAAACTATTGCCATTGTTCAATAAAACACACTTCAAGCCTTCTCGTTGAACTATCCATAAACAATCGCCAATCTTCTGTCGGATTAGGAAACCCCATTTGGAAGTTAGGAAGTCCGGAATGGCTCACAGTATACCCTAGTCTTCTTCTTCAATGAAACTATGGAAGAGAACTACCTCTCTTGTCCGAAAAAAGTTTTAACATTCGGCCTTGAGACATTCGTTTCACTTAGTCTAGATGCTAAAAAGCTCAGAATCTTGCTTGGAGAGACTTAACTCTCGTACTAAATCATTGATCTCTTCCTGGGAGAACTGTTGCTGTGTAGAAGTACTTTCTTCATATTCACTACCACTATCTGCACGTGTCCACACCAAATCCTGGATATCTTCTTCATCAGACAATGCTAGGTCTGGGAGTGTAGTGAACACTGGGATGAGGACATCGTCGGAGTGTGGTACAGGTCGCCTTGCTGATTCCAAATCCCGATACTCAAATTTACGTTTTTTGTAACGATTGATACCTTTCACATTAACCAAACAAAAATAACAGTCACTGTGTTGATCTTTGGCTCCCGCCATACCATAGACACACAAATTTTAAACCTTTCTTCGTCCATTTTTCCCTGACGTAGATTTGCGACACACGTTTTACAGACACATATGGAGCCCAAGACTTATCTTGTCTTCCTGGAGTTTCATTCCAAAGTATGCCAGATATGCTTGCTTCACAAAGTTAGTAATATTTCTTCTTTGGTTCTCCTGGCAATATTCACCACAGATGTAGCAGAATACATTGGGGTTATTCAAACAGGCTCTTCGTGAAGTACTCATAGTGTTCTGAAAATAGAAAAAAATAAAGCATATATAAAGGTAAGCTCCTTAAAAGAAATAAAAAGATATTACTGTGTAAAATATGCATTAAAAAGATATTTGTATAAGATTAAATCTGGAACAGCCTGTATCTTAAGAACTTGGAAAATCTTGGAAAACTAATGTCATTTCTAAAATCAGCACACCCGACATACTATAAATTCGATAAAATATCCTTGGCAGCAAAAAAAAAAAATTTTTTTTGTTGGCCAGTGATATAAAATTTTCAGTTTTCTTTACCGACACTGTACCCAAATATGGGAATGTTGCTACTTGCTTTATATAATTGTAAAACTTTGGATATCGTATTAAATAAATTTAATTTTTTCCTTTTTTCTCAGTTTTTATTTAAAATTTTATTTTCTAATTTATGCCCTGATGTTATAGATTCTATAAGGTATGTAAAAAGCCCAAAGATAAAGTTATAAAAGATCTGAAATAAATCAAAGATTAGTAATTACATTCTATCAATATAAAATATAAATACTAGTTCTGCCTTCTGCAGCCATTTGATGTACCCTTCAGAACTGAAGCATACTTAAAGTTATCATCTGACATGAGAATTCTCTTGCTCTGTATATATCTTTGCCAAGGGAGAACAACCGCTCCCGCAGCGCTAGGCGGCATTGCAGTATTGTACCTTAAGAGATCAATGAGCACCTTCTCTTTGTTAAAAAGCTAGGTCTGACAGGCTGTCTGTCGATTCGCCTGCAGCCACTTATTACAATGAGAGCAGGTTTACTCTTGATTGATCTTTGATGACGCTGACCTTGAGTAAGTTCAGTGTAATCATCCGCATCAAACAGAGTAGTGCCTTCTCCATGTCCCTCCCTCCTCATGCTGGTACTGTTGGCGGTTCTCGAGCTCGGTAAAGGCCGAATTTAACTCTTCCACCTTCTTCTCCACCAGGGCCCTGACATCTGACTTTTTTGGCCATTTTTTCTTTCAAAAGCCCTCATCCACATCAGGCGAAACTTGGTGGAAGGCAGTGGCCAGAATGTACTCCTCATCTTCAAGGGTGCTGGAGAACCTCTTTCTATGGCGTCAAGAGGTACTACCAGAGTCGCAGAACTGGAGATTGGCACTGGTCTTCAAGTCAATCAGCCTTTTTTTTTGTCACAATGAGGGTGGGATCAGGCAGCCCAGAGCGCTGTTTTCTCCCCTTGGATTTGATCCAGGTGAACGGCGACTGGTGCCATGGAACCTGATAAGTGAAAAAAGAAAAATTATTAACATTTCTAAAGTGAAGAATTGTAGGCTGTAGCTAAAAGTAAAAAAAGAAATGTAGAATTGAACTAAAACATCTGGCTAAATTTAGTTATTTACCCTACGCATATTCTGACATTAATGTCAATGTCGTCTGAAACAAATATGGAAGTTTCTCCGTTTTCTTAGATATATATATATATATATATAAATATATAATATATATATAATATATTATATATATATATATAATATATATATATAGTATATATATATTATAATATATATAACAAAAAGTAAAAGTATCGCGATACTCATTATTGATAAAAGATTTTATCGGATAACAAATAACCCGAAACCGTTATCTCGATAAATTATCGCCATATAGTTATCGGTAGTTTGGAACAAAAATTATCGCGATACCGATTATCGGTAAAAGGTTTTTATGGTAAACAGATAACCCGAAACCTTATCCCGATAAATTATCGCGATAATTTTATCGCGATAACGCCCACCTATGTATATATATATATATATATAATATATATATATAATATAATATAATATATTGAGAGGATTCATCTATGTCTTGTTTTCCATCCTTACAGGTTAGTTGTACAATTGGAATGAAAATATAAAAAGAAACAAAAGAGAGAACTTTACAACAAAGAACGAAAATAACTAGAAGAAATAAATTTTGAAATTAAAGAAGATTATTAAAAATAAAAGAAAAAAAAACAGAAAATAGGATATCAACTCCTGGCCTTATTAAAAGGGTAAATATTAAATATCATTATGTTCCTAATTATTTGTTTTGCTTATAGTGAAGTAATAGTAATAGTAAATGAATAAAGTAAATTTAGAATTGAGTAAATTTTGTTGACTTTTGAAGAATTTATAATCAGGAATTTATCAGGAATTTATTGTGTAGATGATGTCTTAGAAATGATTATTAATTCTTGTTTCTGTTTAGCTCCCAGTTCCTGATCCCGAAGTTCGCAAAGTAAAGTCAATATCCAGGATTTGAAATATATCACACCCCAGCATTGAAGTGCCTAGTCCACCGCGTCTGAGGCTGAATACATCATTGAAGATCTGCCAACATCGCACAGAGATTGAAAAACAAAGTCTGCTATTTGCAACTTTCTCTTCTATCAGTTGAAGGAAGGGAATCCTCAGCGGAAAAGCCATTACCCTCAAGGTTTTAGCAATCTTTTCAGAGATGTCTTCATCTCCCCGGGGTACTTGACTGCAAACATCAGTATCCTTTTATTAAACCGGAAATTGAAATGAATACACAGAAATCCAAGTGTGTTGTCTCATAGACTGGAAAATTCTTATCAACTGAATTGTAAACTGAAGATAATTAAACATTAATATAGGATTGTCTTGGGAAGAACCTAAAGATTGCGAAGAGTTAAAAATAAGTATAAACAGTGTTCGTGTTGAAAAGAAAGTGTGTAAAAATATAAAAATAAATATAAGTCTGGTTACCAACAATGACTGCGAAGATAAAGACTTCGAATAATTGCAAATAAATAAAAATTTTGTGTTCTCAAAGAAAGAAGAAACATTATCATTATCTATCAATACGTAGAAAATACGTTGGTTGACATTATTTAAAGAATAAAACCCTATCTAAAATTAAATATGAACCCTCTTGGTTTTAACAAGAAAGACTAAAAATTATTTAAAAAGAAATATAATCAGTTGGGTTAACTAAAAAAAGAATAGTTTGTAACCCTAAAACTATTCAATTTATTACTTGTTGTTATTGTAATTCTATTTTTTTGAAAGAATAGTTTGTAACCTAAAACTATTAAATTTATTACTTGTTTGAAAGAATAGTTTGTAACCCGAAACTATTCAATTTATTATTTGTTGTTATTGTAATTATATTTTTTTCTATTTTTATTTATATTGGTTATTTATTTAGTATCCTTATCGTATTTTTTATCTTTATTCTTCATACATTTTTTTTCCTTATGGATATAAATATGCGTATGTATACATACACATATCTATAACTAATTTTACATGTATTTATTATAATACTCTTATTTACTTGTGTTTGTAAAGTTATATTTTATATTTTTTTAAACAATTTATTTATTAAAAGCCATTTACCTGTGTCTGTCTTTTTGTATCTATGCAGCAGAGGGTAAAATTTGTAAGTCCGTATTGAGTGGTAATTTTTGTAACACAGAGGAAGAGAGTGAGTAGTCCGAGGAAATTGCTGTTGCTGCTGAAATATTAACAAAACACGTGGTGCATACTTTACTTGTGATTTTTAGAGCAAATTAATTCAATCTAATATTTTTAATAGGTAACTCATAACATTTAGAAGTAGCTGGATTTAAAAATAGATGGGTTAAAGAGCCAGAAGTTAGAAAAAGAAACAACTGTAATTAGATCGATCAAGAGCCTTCCACTGCCAAGATAAATATCTTATATACTCCACCAACAGAAGAAGTCCGCCCAGAGTCGTTAAACACCTCAACGTAGTGGCAGACCCTTCTGAGAAAGGAATCTACCTCATCAAAACTTACAGGTGAGGTGCCCTTCTATTGTGGTGGGGATCAAAAACCTACCACATAAAGTGGTAGCAGAGCGTAGTTGTTTCTTGTAGGAATACTACTGGCTCTGCAGCTGAGTGTTGACAAAGTGTCACTCAGTCTCCACTATCGTCCCACAATCATGACCGACGGAATGAATGATTTAGTAGAGAACGGGAAGACCGAAGATGGAATAACGCCACCGGCTGATCCCATCCCACTTGCAGATCAACATAATATGCAGTCCAGTGTTGTCACTTCAGATCCAGAAAATCAAAGAGCGACGCAGAGTCCAGCGGTAGTTACCGTGGATGCTCAGTTCTTTCAATCAGTGTTGCAACAGAACACCAAGTTAATGGAAGAAATGACTGCCTTGATATCCGCAATGGAAGTAGATAGGAAGCCTAAGAAAATGATTCCGTTAGGAAAGTTTAGAATGGACACGGGGGAAACAATGGTCCAGTTTTTCGACCGGTTTGAGCAGTTCTGTGCTGTACAATACCCCGGATCAACAGAGGGAATGGTAGCCTTATTGGGAAGCCACCTCCAAGGGTCAGCGTTGGAGGCTTACAATATAGTCGCCGCGACATCAGCCGAATATCTATTCGTAAAGTCCCAACTCTTGCAGTGGTTTCGCGAACAACTGAAGAAGAAAGCTAATACGGAAACAGCAGAATTTACAAAAGCAATGATGGAAGAAGAGGAAGATGTGCCACTGTTTGCATTGAGATTGTTGGGATTGGCGCAAAGAGCATTTCCAGGAAATGAGGTAAAGAAAATGCCCATGGTACGAGAAAAATTCTTAGAGAGTGTGCCGGAAGTGGTCAAGACCAGAGTGGAAGATGCATTATTGGGAGTAGAGGTTACTCAGGGTTCAGTAATTCCTTGGGAACAGTTAGTAGTCATGGTGGACAAGGTTTATAGAGGAACTAAGAAAAAAGAAAATCCAACGGTTGAAGTAGTAGACTTGACTAGATCACTACAAATGTCCACCATCCCCACACCACATCGAATGGCTTTACCCACATATAATAATTATGAGGGAGTGTGTTGTTGCAGACGAACGCAAACGCAACCCCAGCTTAGAGCTGTAACATCGCAGAGAAACAACAACAATGCTACTCGAAATGCAAACCCAATTGCATCAAATGGTTATAGACCACAACGATACGGAACAACAAATCAAATCCCAACAAACGAATTCCGAAGAGGTCAGCGAAGAAGTCAAAATGGTTCATCAATTCCCATCTGTAATCATTGCAAAAAGAGAGGCCATAATATGAGTGAATGTTGGAATCGGCCACAATGTATGCATTGTGGTAAACGAGGACACATCAAAGAAGAATGCTATGTGGAACAAAACCGCTGTTTAAAATGTAAAAAGGTAGGACATTTGGTAGGGGATTGTCCCAATGGCCGAGGTCATCCTGCGGCCCAATCGCGAATAACGTGTCCCTTTTGTAACAACGCACATTTAGGTAAAGACTGCCCACAAAGATCACAAAGATCGGGGAACCGAGAGGGCTTTGGCATGGAAAACCGCATGCCAGAGGCCGAAACAGCAGACGAGTATGAAGAGGGAGCTTGGGGAATTGATGTTGAAGAGGAGTATCCTGGAGAGTCACAGGAGATTCCTTGCAAAATATTTCAACAAACAACATCGGTCCAAGTGCCTCCAGTAAACATCTTTGAGGACCCACAAGGGCAAGATCAATTACAACAGGTTTCTGTATTGGTTACAGTCAGTAATGAGGAAGCCCCTCAGAATGTTGAAGTTGAACAAGACGGGGAGGACTCCCCAGTGTTAATAATAAGAGCTGAGGAACCAAAAGTAGTAAAAGAAAACCGGAATGAAACTGAAGAGGATGAGAGCTCAGAGAACATCATTCATTATCATATTATAAGAGCTCCCCAAAAGACCTTAATCTTGTCAGTTACCATAGTGGATCAACCACCTATGGAGCCTCTTACAGCGTTTGTAGATACGGGTGCAGAGGTGAGCCTTATATCGGCCAGCTGTTTCCATCTGTTAGACAAAAAGAAAAGTCCAATCTTGCCCACCGCTTTTCGAGGCGTCACTGGAATAGGAAGTGTCCGATTTCCAGTTTTAGGAGAAATAATGATCGCATTACGTTTATCCACCAATTATGTCCTGAAGCCTGGTCGCTTTGTCGTCGTGCCAGATCAACTGTCCGAATACGACTTGGTTTTGGGATATGACATTCTTAATCAAGAACATCTTTTACCTGATCTGTACCACAAAGAATTGGTAATCCGACGTGGGAATTATGTACAGACAGTAGCGGTGGATATGAGACAAGGTCTACCAAGGGAAGAGACCTGTGCCTTGGTGGAAGCTGTGAGTATTGCACCGCAGCGGTGTATGGTGGTAGAAATTGAAAGAAAAGGACGACCAATTCCTATAAAACAACCCGTACTGGTGGAGGCTTGGCGGGATTTGTCAAAAGATATCAGATTTGAACATTCCTTAGTAAATTTTTCGGGCGATAAAGCTTTAGTAATCTTGCAAAACACGGGTGAAACAACAAGAACTTTAAAAAAGGGAACAATTGTAGGACAATTGGAAGAAATTACAACAGTGGAGGATCCCACTGTGAATGTAGTCGAATTAAATGAGCAAAGTCCTAATGAATACTCCGAATGGACTCCTGAACACTTAGTTAGCGCTTTTAGATTGAACGAGGCGGAGTTAACAGCCGATCAAAGAAATGAGGTAATTAGCTTATTGATGCATTATCCCTCTGTCTCGAGTTTGGGAGATTCTGATGTGGGCTGCACAAATGTCATTAAGCATAAGATCGAAACTATGACTGAAGATCCTGTGCAAGTGCCAGTCAGAAGGCTACAAGGCCCCATGCTCAGAGAAATCGAGGCAGATTGCAAGAAATTGGAAAATGAAGGAATCATCCAGAGGAGCAAGTCCCCATACTCAGCCCCAGTGGTACCCATTAGAAAGAAAGATGGATCAATCAGATTGTGCATTGACTACCGGGAATTGAATAAAATTACAAAGGGAGATAGTTTCCCTATCCCAAATCTGATTGATATGTTGTTTAGTCTCCAAGGCATGAAATATTTTACAACAATAGATTTAATAAAAGGTTATTATCAGGTGGAAATGGAGGAGACCAGCATTGAGAAAACAGCTTTCACCACTCCGTTGTCTCATTGGGAATTTTTACGTATGCCGTTTGGAGTAAAGAACGGCCCTGCCACTTTCCAACGAGGGATGAGATTTGCTTTGTCGCATATACCCTGGAACGAGTGTATGGTGTATCTGGATGATGTCCTCATTGTCAGTGAAACGTTTGAAGAACATCTGGAAATTTTAGAAAAGGTATTGTCAGCATTTTGAAGAAACGGGATTCAAAATAAAACCAGCCAAAACTTTCCTCTTAAGAAAGGAGGTCCAGTATTTGGGTCATAGAGTGTCTGAACACGGCATGATCCCTTTGGAAAACAATTTACAAGGAATAATGCAGTTTCCGGTACCAACCACCGTTAGGAAATTACGGCAATTTCTGGGCATGGTGAATTTCTATAGGCGTCACATCGCCCATTGCTCGGAAATAGCCAAACCACTTTTCGAATTATTGAGTAGCAAGGCTCTAAAGTGGACCGAACCATGTCAGAGCGCCTTTGTGGCATTGAAGGAAGCTTTAACATCACCACAGATCCTGTCATACCCAGATAGATCAGAAAAAGCAAACCCATTATTGTTGTACGTGGACGCCTCAGATATCGGGGCAGGAGCGTGTCTTTCCCAGATCCAAACCGGGGAAGAACGTCCTATAGCTTTCATCTCCACAACATTTAACAAAGCTGAACAACGATATAGTACAACCGAAAAGGAAGTTGCTGCAATACGATGGGCTGTGAAGGCACTAAAACCTTTCCTTTATGGAATAAGAGTAGTTATTTATACAGATCATCAGCCGCTTTTATATTTGCATAGTATGCCGTTAGTGAACGCACGAGTAGCTCGCACACTTGAAGAAATCAATGATATAGACTACGAGCTTAGATATATTCCGGGGAAAGAAAACATAGTGGCTGATGCTTTATCTAGATCCCCGATCGGTGAAACCTTTGACGAACAAGAGATTTTTCCGGTTAACGCCCTTCCTGGAGGATTTTCCGAGGTTAAAATTCCTGGAGGGGGTGATTCGCTCTTTCAAGCTTGCTCTGTTGCTTTATATGGTTCAATTGAAAATCATCTAAAGATAAGACAAGAGGTGGTTAAAGAATTGTTAGAAAATAGGGGAGAGTATGGATTACCAACTGGAAGAGATGCTAGGCAAGTGACCAAACAATTACATCTCCTGAGACAACCAGGTCAGTTCCCTATAACACAGGCAATAATGGCATTTGCAAAATTACAACATTTACAGGTTTGGGTGTATTATGGGGACTCGAAGCCGTTGAAGTTTGGAAAAGATACTGAGAAAAATATTTGTCATCTTTTGTGTTGCGGCGGAGTACATTATAATCTTTTGGTACCCATAAAAATTCAAATGATCCGCGAAACTGAAACAATAAGCACTAACTTGATAACACCTATGGTATTTTCGGAGTGGACATTGGTAAATGAATCGATGGAAGAAGAGAGCGCTACTGCAGCGGTACCACCAACTGTTATCGAAGACGCTACTAAAACCCCACAAAACACCGGTGGGGAGGTGGAAAGAGATTCAGGATATCCTCGGATACATCAGATAGTGATAGATCAAGATAATATAATAGATCCCTTGGAAATTGACCATGATGACATTGATAGGTTGCAAAAATCAGACTACCTATTGAGACGCTTAAAAAGAGCCATAGTACAAAACTTGCCATTTAATGGGCCATTGAAGCCTTTTGCGCGTGTCAGTAAGTACATATATCTGAGGAATGATCGGTTATACAGGGAGTTTCCTACGGGAGAGTTTGCATTGATTGTCCCACATTATTATTTGACTGAGGTAGCCATAAAAACACATTGGATGTTTGCCCATATAGGAAAACACAAATTACATTCTCTGCTTATTAATTGGATATGGCACCCAAAAATAACAGCCATTTGTAATGATATCGCCACCACCTGTTATAAGTGCCAAGCATGTAAGATCTCTAATATCCTATACGTTCCGCCAACATTAAAAATAATCACTTCAAGACCCTTTGAATTGGTGGCGATGGATCTGATACAATTCCCTTGCTCAGCGCAAGGGAATAATTATGCCTTGGTGATGGTAGATCATTACACCAAGTGGGTGGCTGCGGTTCCGCTGCGGAATAAACAAAGTATAAATGTAGCCAACGCATTTCAACATCGAATATTGCCATTTTTACAAAAGTTACCAGAACGACTGCTTACAGACAACGGCAGAGAATTTATAGGGCCTGAATTTGAAGATCTTTTAAAACGCCAACAGATTAAACATGTACTGACTACTCCTTATACACCATCCTCCAATGGAGCTGTCGAGCGGGTCAATCGCACAATTAGTCAGTACCTTAGAATGTCCATCAAAAAGTCAAATCGGTGGGATGAAGAATTATCACAGGTTTTATTGGTTTACAATCACACCACACATTCAGAAACTAACCGGACTCCCTGTGAAAATATCCTAAAGAGGGCGCATGAACTACATACAGGACTTCCTTTGCCTGTTGAGGAAGAATGTTGGATAGAGAGTCATGGAAGATTTGTTCCTTATGAATTACATCAGATGGTGGGATTAAAAGTTCATCTTCCCGGAAACCTGACTAAAAATAAATTCCACCCTAGATATAGTGGCCCTTATGAAGTGATCAAGGTAAATGACAACAAAGTCACCTATACAATAAAATCCGCAGAGGACGGGAAGCAATATAAAGCTCACCATAAGCAGTTAAGGACATGGAAGATGCCCCCTGAATATTTAATGAATAACCCGACATTCCAACGATATGCGCTAAATGAAGATCGAGAATCAATGTTGTATGATGAAGATAAAGTTGAGGAAGTTTTCAATGATAATGAAGTGGAGGTACCAATAACTGAACCTGACGAGATGAATGATTTTGATTTTGATAATGATGATGACGACGATGACGATGACTCATTTGTAGGATTCACTATTGATGAAGAAGTATTAGCTACCATTAAAGACAAATTTAAAGAACTGTTAAAAGAACAGGAAAAGATAAATTTAGGGTTAGGAAAAATATTAGCTAAAGAAATAGGAAGTAGGCAGATAGAATTAGATAGTATGTTAGGAAACGATAGTATAGTTAATAGGGAAGAGGAAGAATTTAATGAATATTTGGAATGGGACACCTCTGATTTGATTGAGGAAGCAGAATACCGTTGGGAATCTATGAGAGTTCCACCGGAAAATTTGAGGGAATCTTACCCCACTGATAAAACCTTTGAAGAACGCATTCAAGCATATTCAACCCCTATAGTGGGAATACCACTATCGGAAGAGGCCAAAATGAAGAAGATCAGCAAATTCTTCCTGATGAGCTGTCCTTTGAAGGATTCGAGGACGTAGATAATTTAGTAATTGAAAGGCTAACGGAGCTTACGTCAAGAAGAGAAAGAAACACTCGTCCTTATACTCGGTCGCGGGGGCCGTGTCAGGACCTGCCAATCGTCTTTCCCTTTATGATAGAAAGAAAGAAACGAGATAAAAAGAAAAATTAAGATAAGATAAAAACATCTGTGCAAGAAATAAATATGGCCAATACAAAGAAATTAAATGGAGAAAAGCATTTCCCTTGTGCGTCAATTGGAATTGACGGGTGGGGAGGAATGAGACGGATTCATCTATGTCTTGTTTTCCATCCTTACAGGTAGTTGTACAATTGGAATGAAAATATAAAAAGAAACAAAAGAGAGAACTTTACAACAAAGAACGAAAATAACTAGAAGAAATAAATTTTGAAATTAAAGAAGATTATTAAAATAAAAGAAAAAAAAACAGAAAATAGGATATCAACTCCTGGCCTTATTAAAAGGGTAAATATTAAATATCATTATGTTCCTAATTATTTGTTTTGCTTATAGTGAAGTAATAGTAATAGTAAATGAATAAAGTAAATTTAGAATTGAGTAAATTTTGTTGACTTTTGAAGAATTTATAATCAGGAATTTATCAGGAATTTATTGTGTAGATGATGTCTTAGAAATGATTATTAATTCTTGTTTCTGTTTAGCTCCCAGTTCCTGATCCCGAAGTTCGCAAAGTAAAGTCAATATCCAGGATTTGAAATATATCACACCCCAGCATTGAAGTGCCTAGTCCACCGCGTCTGAGGCTGAATACATCATTGAAGATCTGCCAACATCGCACAGAGATTGAAAAACAAAGTCTGCTATTTGCAACTTTCTCTTCTATCAGTTGAAGGAAGGGAATCCTCAGCGGAAAAGCCATTACCCTCAAGGTTTTAGCAATCTTTCAGAAAT
>JABUQX010081218.1:0-10000 GCA_015478945.1 Trachelipus rathkii | reverse complement strand
GAACCCACAAGACACGATGCACTATTAGACTTAATATTAAATAACGATGAAAGTATGGTGGATGAGGTTGGAGTTGAAGAGAATTTAAGAATTAGTGACCATAATATAATTAGATTTAACATGAATGTGATATCTGGGCACAAATTAGCAAGTTAATAAGGAAAGGATCTTAGATTTCCGAATGTTGATTTTACCAAATTACGAGACATGCTTAGTATAACTGACTGGGATAAAGAGTTTAAAGACCAAAACTGTTTTATCATGTGGGAACATTTTAAGCAAATTTTAATGAATATTCAGTCAGTATGCTTTAATGAAAAACCCATTAGGGTGGCGAAGAGAAAAACTGTTTGGTGGAAGAGAGAGAGAATAAGAGAAAATTAACAAAAGCCGTAGATGTTTTAAAATATCCAAGGGTAGTATTAGGGAAGATGATTTAGAAAAAATTATAGGAAAAGAGAGACGGCAACTTAACCAGTTAATTAAGGAAGGCAAAAGAGAGAGCAGAAATTAATTTTTTAGCAAGGAATAGTAATAAGAACCCGAAGAAGTTTTTAGCTTTTATAAATTCAAAAGTAAGAAAAGGACAATTGGTCCAATTAAAAATATGAAAATTTTATTTGAGTTCAGATAAGGAGTTGGTTCACATTTTCAATGCTTATTTTGCTTCCGGGGTTTACTGAGGAAAGATTAGATAATAGTTTGCGAGACTAATAGTTCTTGTATGCATGTAACAAATAGACTTACAGAATTGAATTTGACGTAAAAGATATTTAAAACGCTTATTAGACCATATTGATCCAGGTAAAGCTGCAGGGCCTGATGGAATATATGGTAGAATTGAAAGAGGGTAGTATCAGCATTGCAAAGGCACTGAATTGATTTTTAAGCGATCTATAACATTTGGTGGGGTACCAGATGACTGGAAAAACACATATGTTGTGCCTATTTATAAGAAAGGTTGTATAGGAAAGATTTGGGAAATTATAGCCAGTTAGCTTTAACATCTTTGGTTGTAAAGGTTCTTGGAAAAGTTACTGAAAGGTCATATAGATAAATATTTAGAAGATAACAAGGTATTGTACGACCAGCACGGTTTCAGAGAGGGTAGGTCATGTCAGACAAACCTTTTAGATTTATGGAATACATTACTGATTGCATGACCCAGGAGATCCAGTTGATATTGTATATTTAGACTTAGTAAAGCTTTTGATAGGTTCCCCACATTAAGTCTGATGAAAAGTTATTTTTGCAATTGTTGGTATAGGTGTGGAGTGGTACATGGTTGGATTAAGAGTGGTTGCGAAATAGAAAAACCAGTGTGTACAACTAAATGGGAATAATCATCATGGGAAATAGTGAAGGGTGGTGTCCACAGGGTTCAGTGCTGGGGCCACTATTGTTCCTCATATATATAAATGACTTAGACCAGGACTTAAATGCAAGGTTTCTAAGTTGCAGATGATAATTAAAGTGGCCACCTCAGTTAGGAATAGTGAAGGATGCCTAAAAGATTCAAAATGATCTTGAGAAACTTCTTGGTGTGGGCAGATAAGTGGCAAATGAATTTTAAGTGTAGTAAAAAGTGTAAGGGTCTTCACCTAGGTTACTCAAATAAAAGTTTTAACTAGATTGAATGGGGATTGGCTTGAGTCTGTGACCAAGAAAAGATTTTAGGTGTGATTATAAGCGGTAATTTGAAAGTATGGCTAATCAGTGTTTGGAAACTAGAAATAGAGCTAATAAGATTGCTGGGCTTAATAAATCGCATGTTTGTTTATAAGAGCAAGCGAAGTAATAAGTAAACTGTTAATAGCTATGTGTAGGCCAGTAATAAGTATTGTGCACAAGTTGGGCCCCTTATTTATTTAAAGAAAGACTTAGATATGCTAGAGAGAGTGCAACGTAGGGCAACAAGGATGATTTCTGGGTTTGAGGGTAGAGCTATGAGGAGAGGCTTGAAGGAGTTAGGATTGTTTTCTGTAGAAAGGCGATTTCTCCAGAGGGACATGATACAAGTCTACAAAAATATTTACATCTAATTGATAATACAGGAGATTAATAAATTTTTCAAGTAGAACATGACAGGTGACCAGGGGCATTAATAAGAAATTAAGAAGAGAGCATGCCATCTTGATATAAGTAAGCTTGCATTCAGTAATAGGGTTGTTAAATTTTGGAATTATTTGCACAGGAGGTTGTTGAGTGTGACTCATTTGCAACATTTAAGAAAGGGTTAGATTCGTTTTATGGATGGGTTGGGAATCATATATATTATATTGACGCATCCATATTGACGGCTCGTATTTGGGATAAATGTCGAGTTAGAGCGCACGTAACATGTCACCGTAAAAGAGTTATAATGCATGTGGATGGTATTAGGTATCATATTTATAGTATCATTAGTTTTGACTAAGCAAAATTGGTGGATTTGTAGTTCAACAAATTGACAAGCCTAGGTTGCTTTGTGGATTTGCATGAGCATGTGATTGGGTATGGGTTGGACTGCGGACAGTCTCATAGGCCCATTGTGCTTTTTACTGCTCTATATTCTTTATGTCTTTATGTCTTTATATTATATAATAACCTATATATATATATATATATATATATAATATATATATATATATAATATATATATATATTATATATATATATATATATAATATATATATATATATATATATATATATTAGAGGTTGTATCACGAATTCCGGTCTGGCCGGAATTTGACCTTTTTTTTCAGTTCCGGTTCCGGGCCGCGAATTTTGAAAATTCCGCCCGGAACCGGAATTACTAATTTACTTCTGAGAAAAATTTGATGAGGGGTTTTATTTTACATAACCCATAGCCATCTTTCAACAAAAAAATATAGTAACCTTTGTGTAGGCATTCATAGTGTATACAGCTTTTCAGTTGATTAAATTTAAATAAAGTTTACTGAAGTAGCTGAAGTTGTAGGATGATAAGATGTGCTCATTAAATTTAGATTTTAATTCCAAATTATATATATATATATATATATATATATATATATATATATATATATATATATATATATATATATTATATATATATATATATATATATTATATATATATATATATATATAATATATATATATATATATATATAAAGTCTAAACTTTCTTTAAACACTTGAAAATATGTGCTGAAATTGTGTAGTGAAGTAAAAAAAAATGTTTCACCAGTATTGGTGTGATATTTTTAAACAGTTTTTCCCAAATATATTTCTGCTTCTGAAAATGAAAATAATTTCTCTGAAAATATGGGGGAGGAGATTGGAAAGGAGAGTAATTTTTGGGCTAGAACTGCTATGTTTGGAAATTTAGCTTGTCACTTTCCATCCAATTAGTAATTTTTTTTCCCAGATTAGAAATTGATTTTCTGGTAAAAAAAAATCAATTTCTTTAAGAATTTCACAATTTGAAGAGCCACTAATTTTTCTTTTTTTCCTTTTTACACTAACTGACTCACTGTCACTTTCACTTTCTCAAACTTATAAAAACTAAGTAAATTTGCAGTAATTTCTTTTCTAATGCTGATGATTTTGAAGTATTTAGCAAATCTAAGTTTATTGTAGATAATGCTCGTTTCTAAAAATGGGTGGATGACTCATCGCCTGAACCTTCTTCTGTACTGCTACTACTATTATTACTTTCTACCTTCAATTATTATTTGCATATTTCTTCAAGCCTCCATTTTCCACTCAATTCTCTTATTTCATTAGAAAAAAGTCAGTTTGTATCTTGGGTCTACTACAGTACTTAAAACAATTATCTTGTTTTGATATATGTCTATTGATCCTTTCTCTTCCTTTTTATTCATAAATCTAAACTCTAATGCTTCTTCAGCTTTTCTTTTAAAAGTCTGAACTCTGCTTTCATCCTCAGAATTTGAGAGATATGCTGGAGAGCTCAAATATGGAGAATAATTGAATAAAATTGATTTTGCCTTATAGTTTCCATAACCATGAGAAATTTTGCAAAAACTCTTAGAATTTTTCAAGTATTTGCCATTTATTAGCAGTCAAAGCTTTAATGATTGATTGTTCTATAATATAAACTTGCAGAGTTCTTTTCAAACATTCAATTCTTTTCTAGAAACAAATATGTGCTATTCCACCTTGTATTAACATTCTGAATTGGCATAAGTGGGCTTGCAAGATATGGATCCAAGTCTCTTTGTGATTCTTTAAGTTTTTTCATTACAGCTTTAAAAAACTGGTAATGATCTGAATGTGTACATAATTTCCTACATTTCTATTAAATCACACGTTCTTTGAGAAAAGTTCCAAGTTTCATGTTGTATATGCTCCATGCTCGAATTGATAAATGGTTTTGTTAGGAGTAATTTTCCCAATTATGTCATCATAATTCAACTCATATGATTTTAATTCCAGAATGAAACTTGGGAAATACTTGCAATGGAGTGCACACAGTTCATTTTTTCAAACTCGCTGGTAAACCAGAGTGCGCAGTTAAAGAAATAAATGGACCGTTGAATATTAAGCTCTCTATATATTTGTAGTAAATGATATCTGATCAGCCTGAGAGAACTTCCGAATACTGCTGATCATATTTCCTGTATAAGTGGTAACATCTTCTCTACAAAATATTTTCTACTAGGAATAAGATATTTTGGTTGAAGATGGCAATAAGTTCTATGAATCCCTTCTCTTCTGTGACTGTGAATGGCTGCTTACTCATTGCGATAAAATTCATTATTTTCTGTGATTTGGGCGTCATTGATATACCCAATTCGTTTTTGGGAGAAACTCTCCTTAAAAACTCACATATCTCACATCTTGGATCGTATTCCTCTTTTTGTTGGTTTCCCCTGTTTTAGAAAATAAAGACTTCTCCCTTTTTCTATTAAAATTTTTGGACTTCCAGATATTCCCTTCGATGATGATTTTCCATGTGTTCATGAAGTGGCGTTGTACTAAATGTAAGATTTTATGTTGAAAGTTATATAAAATATTTTTTTTTTACATTTCTTTATAGTTAAACGAAAGTTCATAAGAAATTCCGGTTCCGGCCAGAATTTTTTTTGTGATTCCGGCTAATTCCGGTTCCGGCCGGAACTGAAAATTTCAGTTCCGGTACACCCCTAATATATATATATATATATATATATATATATATATATATATATATATATATATATATAATATATATATCTATATATATATATATATATATATATATATTATATATATATATATATATATCATATTGTTATAAAATATTTAAATATAATATATAATATATATACAATAATAAATATAATATATATATATTATATACACAAATTATATATATATTATATATATATATATATATATATATATATATATATACCGTATTTCATAGCTTTATTATACTCAATTCTCAATTCCTAAATTTTTTATTATATTATATGTAAAAAAATTTTTTTTTTTTTTGCAAAATTTTTTAAACAAATTTTAAACTATGATTTCGTAAGGTCTCTGTTGGCTATATTCTTCCCTTTCCTCACGCTTTCTATAGTAACCTAATTTGTTTTGTGTGATAAAATGGCATTCCAGTCATTTAGAGTATAAGAAAAGCCTATGAGGGTTTTAATAATTTTGAAAGGCTGTAATTTTTTTTCCTAAAGACACGTCATTTTTATTTTTTTATTATTCATTAATATTTTTTTAAAATCTATCCTACAATATTTATAAATATCTAAGCTGACGTTCTGCCCTACTTTTACCTTTTTATATGTTAAATGTTTGTAGTTTTAATCAGGGTTGTGGAGTCGGAGTCACGGAGTCGGGAGTCGGTAGTTTTGAAGAGGGTGGAGTCGGAGTCGGTTATTTTGAAAAGGGTGGAGTCAGAGTCGGTAATTTTCAAGAGGGTGGAGTCGGAGTCGGTAATTTTCAAGAGGTCGGAGTCGGATTAACTTTCAAGATAGTAGAGTTGGAATCAGAAATTTTTAGCTGACAAAGTTATGAATTGTGACTCTGTGAGTGACTTCAATCGCTTCAAACAAGTTCACTCACTTGCGACTTACACATCACAAAATGCAATTGCAAACTTCGAAGTTTTTTTAACTTGCACCTTATGTTTCAATTTGGATTATATTCTAATGAATTCAACCTTCAACCTTATACCATCTATATTTAAGATGCTGAAGAAATAATAAACTCCAAGGTACGAAGAGACATTTCTCCATTGACATTGGTATTCTATACTAGCTGCTGTTTATATTAATTCCTATCTACAGGGTAAGCTTAAATGAAGATCAACAACAAAAAGCTAAATCTGCACTTTGCAACGTGACCATTTGTATTAAAAGTTGCAAGAAGTTCAAGACGAAAAAGAATACATCTGAACATATTGTAAGTGATGAACTACAACTTATCTCCATTACTACCTTCCCAAGTCATTTTTTCAGAAAGCTCAGAAGATGAGTATGAAAAGCTTCTTGATATTGAAGAGTTTAGTCGAAAGCTTCGACTGTTTCAAGAAAAAAAAAGGTCAAGGTTTTTTCTCATCCTTGTACACAATATCTATAACTTTAAAAAATTTCTCTGCTACACTGAAAGAAGTTGAAAAATTGATATAACTTAGAAGCTTAAATTAGAAGAGGCCATTGATAAGTATCAGACATTGTACAAGAGAAGCTGCAATTTGCTGTTACTGAATCTACATCCAAAAGCAATAGTTCATCGTTGAGAGTTTTTTTCTGCTTTTAGCATTATAAAATCAGACCTAAGAGGAAAAATCAAGGAGGACCTGGCAGATGCTATTCTATTTTTAAGAACTAATTCATTCATTGAGTAGATGACACTAGATGTAAGTTCATGTAGCAGTTTATATATATATAATATATATATTATATATTATAATATATATATATATATATATAATATATATATATATATTAATATATATATATATATATATTATATATATATATATATAATATATATATATATTTATATATATATATATATAATATATATATATAACGGCCCCATCTCACACTGAGCTCTCAATTCTGGAATTTCTGGCGAAGAAAAAAAAACATTCAAGTACTTCCACATCCTACATACAGCCCAGATCTAGGCTCCGTGCGATTTCTACCTCTTCAATAAGTTGAAAACGAAGTTGTATGGTCATCATTTTGGTACGATGGAAACATAAAAAATACTGTAACACGTGAACTTTAAACACACTTCTGGAAAATGACTCCCGGTACTGCTATGAACAATGAAAGAAACATTGGACGCTGTGTAACCTCGCAAGGGTCATACTTTACTTTGAAGGAGATAATTGTAATTTCAGGTGAGTCCAATACATAATTAAATGCGACATCAGCTACACTTATTTTTGGGACATAATATATATAATTATATATATATATATATATTTATACAAATAATTATATTTTTATATATTTAAATATTATATTATATATATATATATATATATACCGTAAAATGGGGGAAAACCGGTCAAAAATCGCCGTTTTTTTTTTTTTAATGAATCATGAAAAATTGAAATTTTAAGTTATATCTATACTTAATAGTTTTTTCTCACATTTAGAGTTTCCTTAATGTTTTAGAATAATGAAAATAATAAAAATCTCGAAATGAATATTTTTAAATTTTTTTTGAAAAATTCCATTTTCAAAAAATTGAATTCGGGAAAAACCGGTCAGTGGCGTCGGGAAAAGCTGGTCATTAAATATTATTTCTTTTGTGCTTGTCCAAACTAATTATAATTATAATTTAAATGTTAAATAGAGTCTAATAATATTATAGAATTAATTTGGATAGAAAAACACAAGTCTAAGTTATATTTTATTAACATTTTCCAAACGTTGATTTTTTTACAAATTTTTGAAATTTTTTTTTTTCATTTTGTATGGCATGTGTAGTGGCTATATGCGCAAAGACTATCGACCAATAATTGTAATATATTTCTAATAATTAATAATAATATTTTCAACTTTTTAACAAAATTGGCATTTTATTACGAGTAGGCCTATGTACGCACATTTCACGAACTTTTTTGACGAAATATTTTCACAATATATAATTTAAATTTATAAAAATAATTTTAATTTAATATTAATAATAATAAAAATTTTAATTTTTTAAAAAAATAGGCTTTTTTTTTTTTTTTTTTTTTTTTTTTATATCGAGTGAGTACGCACATTTCACGTGAACTTTTTTTTTTTATCTTTAAACTAGATAAAAGAAAGATATGTATAGAAAACATTAAACAAATGTCTTATAGTCTACCTATGCATAAAGATTAGAACAAAAATATTATTGAAAACTAAAAAAAAATACATTTTTTTACAAGTTTATACTGACCGGCTTTTTCCCGACGCCCGACCGGTTTTCCCCCGAAATTGAAAAAACTTAATAACTTTAAAAATAAGCTTAATATTTTAAATTTTTTACATGGAAAATGTTAAAAATAGACTTCCCAATATGCATCTAAGTCAAAATTCTGATATCTTAATTCTACGAGATTCACGAGGTCTTAGAATTTTTTTTGCAAATAAAAAAAAAAAAATTTTCCAAACTTTTGCGGCGAAATTTTTTTGACTATTAGTGAAGTTATTTTAATGTGTTAAATTTTTATATATGGTTAAAATATAATCTATTTGCTACTTAAAAACGTGTATTTGAGAATGAAAATTTTTTAATTTAAAAAAATATTAACAATTTATTAAACTGACCGGTTTTCCCCTCCGTGACCGGCTTTCCCCCATTTTACGGTATATATTTTTTATGCATATATATGTTCACTAATTATATTGCAAAGATATATTATGATTGTCTATATATATATATATATATATATATATATAATTTTGATCAGGGCTTAAATGTAGATTTTCTAAGTATATAGATTATACTAAAGTGGCTACCTTAGAAAGAATAATGATGGATATATAAAGTTTCAAAATGATCTTGATAAACTTCTTAGGGTCGACAGATAAGTGGCAAATAAATTTAAATTAATAGTTAAAAAGTGCAAGGTCTTCATTTAGGTAACTTTCAAATAAAAGATTTAACTACCATATGAAAGGGGATTGGCTTGAGTCTGTGACCAAGAAAAAAAAGATTTAGATGTGAGTATAAGCAGCAATTTGATCTGAAACTAACTATCAGTGTTTGGAAGCAAGGAATAAAGTTAATAAGATGTTTAGTATAATAAATCGTAATATGGTTTACAAAACTAACAAAGTTTATAAGAAGCTGTATAATATCTATTTTAGGTCAGCATTAGAGTATTTTGCACAAGTTTGAGCTCCTTATTTAAGAAAAGACCTAGGTATTCTGAAGGAGTGTAAAGTTAGTGCAACAAGGATGATTTCGGCTTTGAGGTAAGAGCTATGGGGATGAGGCTGAAGGATTAGGAATCTTTTTTTCTTGAAAGGCGATTTTTCTCATTTCGTTATTTTGTAGCTAATGGAACCCATCTATGTATATTTCAAGTTTGAAGTCATTTCCAAAAAAATGGTAAAAAGTTGAAAAGAACAATGTCAAAAACAAAAGAATTTTGAAAAATTGAAAATTCTTAAAGAACGACTACAGACACAGAAAAACCTTCAGAAAACGAAGTTTTAGAGGTCAGAAAAAAGCTACCAGTTTTCTTTTTTCCCCATTGAAATTGGCGAATTTAAGAAATTATTATGTTCCACCTTTAGGGTGGTGAAAATTGGGCTCAACCCGAAGCAAATATTGGACCCTACCCTTTATTGAAGTAATATATATATATATATATATAATAATATATATATATATATATATATATATTAATTATATATTATATATATATATATATATATATAATATATATTATATATACCGTATATATAATATATATATATATATATATATATATATATATATTATATTATATATAATTAATATATATATATATATATATATATATATATATATATATATATTAATCTCTCTCTTTTTT
>JABUQX010081217.1:0-46365 GCA_015478945.1 Trachelipus rathkii | reverse complement strand
CAGTATAATTGACCAAAAATTGCTTTCCGTGTGAAGCTCAGATTTCATTCCTTTCTTAAATTTTGTAACTAAAAATTGTATGAACTTATTCGCAATTGCGCTTTAGTCTATTAATTATTTTCCTTAATGGTACGCAATTTTCTTCAAATAAAATAAAAGATACATTACTCTTTACATTCTATCAAAAACCAAATTGATCAAATACGCTTTTACAAATAAACCTTAAAAAGTCGCAAAAATATCAGAAAACGAGCCAGGCAACATTATCTCCGAAAAGCTATTGACCACTTACAGGAAACACAATACCATATTGGAAATCAAGCGTATAAAAAGCTCTATTAACCGAATGTTTAAAAAAAACAAAAACAAAAAAAAAAACAAAAAAAAACAAAAAAAAAAAACTCCAAAAAGTTGAAACAAAAAAAAAATGAGACTAAATTTGCAAATCAGCGTACTAAGCTTAATAACGGACAAACTCGTTTCTATGATTTCAAACACTAACCGAATACCCAAGCGGTCATGCTAGAACCCGCATTGACTACCAGGAGTCGCGGGTCTTCTCAGCCTTCCTAGCCGTCCGACACGCGCGGCGGGACTTCGTCCCCCCCTCTGTCCCCCACCCGCGGCTCGAGCCACCTAATGGAAATATATTTCCTTGAACTTCCACATTTTTAGGGGTTCCCACCGCATGGCGGACACGAGGGTAGGGGACAAAACGCACTCTTAGCACAATATAATAAGCTTATCACCCCGCTGATTCCTTTTTCTTAATATCATTTTGCAAGTGTACACTTAGTTTTCGTTTTTTGTCTTTTTTACTTCTTGATTTTTTAAATGGTCAATGCGTTTTTACGCTCTCGATTTCTGGATAAGTATTTTCTTCCTGTAAGTGTCATACATTTCAAGATAATTCTCCTGGCTATGTAAAGAACAATTATGTGCCACCCTTAAAAAAAATAAATATTATTTCTAACTGATCACACAGTTTAAAAAGTACCCAATCTACAAAATATTTTTTCGCTATCACTCTTTCTACCCTTGAGCTCTTCCTCTCTCTCATCTCTCTCTCATCTCCTCCTCTCGTAAAACTATAATACGTTATATAGCTGAAATAATTTTGAAGTATTCACTACAATCATCTATAATCATATTATACCACTACCCTATACATTATAACTATATATATACTAATATACTATAAATAACCCTAACTATAATAATTAAACACCTATTAACTTATAAAAGGCAAAGCTAAATTACCACCTTTAACGACCCTTCACTTTAATGTTAAATCTTTAGATTTATATAATCTTTTTTTCACCCCTCAGATATGAAAATTTAATACAAAAAGCGCTCTACACTATAATCAACCTAAAACCTTTCCGCATCGATTCAGAGGAACGCAGGTCGTCACATCCAGCTCACCGATGACACTCACATATCTTATATACATAATAATATATATATATATATAATACTAACATATATATCTATCTATAATATATATATATATATATATATATTATAATATATATATATATACTATACATATCATATATACTATATTAACTATATAAACAGCAAATCCTTTATAAAATCAAGCTAATAATAAAAATTAGTGATCCGGCATATGTAGCGTAACTGCCCTTATCTCCCAGAAATATACCCTACCGCTCTAAGCATCGGGCTCCTTTTCATGATTGTCTAGAAAAAAGGAATTATTCTAATTTTTCGCCCGCGTTTTGCCTGAAGCAGCTTTGGCTAGCTCCCGAGGCCTGGCTGCCTTGCACTTGGTCGTGTGCACGCTGCGTATCCCACCCCTACCTCTAGTCGTAACCTTAACAAACAGACACAGTGTCATGACGAATCTTACCATTTCCACTCCTCACAAACTCATCCCAAGTACCAGCATCACCATCCAAATCTAAACAACTGACAAAGAAATTGCCTAAAGCCTTTCACTCATACAAACTTTATCAAAGCTACAGTTGCAAGCCCCCCAAACATATCACTTAGATACTTTACTCTCTTACTTTATTTTGTTTAACATTAATAAAAATATTTAAATTAATTATTTGAAAATTCACCCATTACAAAGCATGTAATCCTACGAAGAACTGTAATCTAATGGTAAAAAAGACATTGTAAAAATATTACAATATATTCATCTGAAAAAATTCACCATTCTACAAAGGCAACGTTTGTGTCTATTTTCTGCCTCTTCATTAACTTTAGATCAATAAAAGCATCTTATCCCAGTTTACCAACTTTATAAAGCTTAACGATAATTTACATAGCAACTCACATATATATACAAGCCTACATATATATATAATACTAACTATATATATACGTATATCATAATAACAATAATATTACTATATATATAATAATATAATATATATATAATATACTACTATATATAATATATATAATATCATAATATATATATATATATACTATACATATACTATATAGCTATACATATATAGTACTATTAATATGCGTCATTATTGCAGTTTAAATCACCTTTGTGCGCTGTCTTTTCTGTATACGCCAAACGTGAAGATCGCTTTGCTACCGCGTGCCTACATGCCCAGCTCACCACTTATATAGCCTTGACGGTTTCGCCCACTACTACCCTATACTATACGATATACATACTATATATATATATCACATCTATATATAATATGATATACTGCTCTCAGAAATCTCTAGCTCCAGAATATTCCACTCCGGCACCTTTTAATACTATTCTTTCTTCAATTTCATCCTCATCTTTTTTAATGTAATTTTCTAGTCCATCAAAGCATTCTACATATTTGCAAGTAATCTAAGAAGGCTCTGTATTCTGTAAAAAATAAAATTCATTAACCTTAATAAAAAGTTAAGATTTTATACTATATTATGAATTTTATATACATAGAAACGTATATATTTAAATAAATCATATATATCTCTTTCTATTAATAAAATAATCGATCTAATACTAATATATATATATATGCAAACTTATCAACCTTAGGTTTTCCTAGTCTTCAACAGTTAATTCAATCTAGGTTAAGCGTTTAACTGCCCTCCTGCAAACGTGAATACCGTCTAGATTAGGTTCAATGCTAGGCAACGCTGAAAATCCGTCTAGGTTAGGTCTACTGTACCCCCTTTTAAGCTTAGGTTATGATAAAGTGTAGTTAGGTGCATACAGCATTATAATATATAAATATATATATATATAATATATATATAATATATATACTATATATATATATCATACTATATATAAATATATATATAATATATATCATATAATATATATATATACTATTATAATTATAGTATACAAGTATAATTCTCCCAAGAGTTCCGTCCATATTGTTTTGTGTCCGAACTGACTCACCCCTTGCAGTCCACGGCGCACTCAGGGACGTGACTCAGCAAGCGCAGTCGGTTAGGTTACACACCCACAAACGCACAAAAGGTGATTTGAAAATGCAAATTTCCCCTATATTAATATATATATAATATATATAATATATATATATATATATAATATATAATATATATTATATATATATACTATATATTATTATATATACTATATATAATATATTGCAAAAGTCCAGTTTCTGTTCAAGACTCAATTTACTTCCTCTCGAGTCGTCGAGTCGCTTATATGTTGAGCACGTGAGAAGATTGACTCATTCACGGCGCTTTATATATATATATAACTCATACTATATAATACTATATATAATATATATATAATAGATATATTAATATATATATATAATATATAAATTTACTATATAATATATATATATATAATATATATATAATAATATATTATATAATAATATCAATATTATATATATATATATATATCAGTGGCCTACTTTGAAGGTTATAGACTTGGGTATGGCAAGAGTTATATATATATATATATATAATATATAATAATATATATATGATATATATATATATATACTATATATAGTATATATACCTATATAATATATATATAATTATATAATATATATATATATATATCTAATTTTTTACCAGTCTTATCACCCACCTCACGGGCATAGCCCCCCTATTCAAGGAGGGGCTTACACAACAAAATTTCCAACTAACGCAAACTTACGCCAAGATGAGCCACAGACTCGGGCCTTTAAAGTGAGCGAGCATTAAAATTGAGATCAGAAACACAGAGCAAGATGGAAGACGAATTCCACAGAACAGAGCGGGGGCAGGAAACGCAAGAGGCACCGCAGCCGAACTAGTCCATGGAGATTGCTAACATCAACAACAAAACTCCTAGTGCGACACAGCACCCCCCTGTGCCTGCAAGGGCGTCTTAAAGGAGCGGCACGCGAGGTGGAAAGCCCTCCCCGAAGCACCTGCCCGCTACACAGTACCTATAGAAAGAGATAAAGCCACCAACATCGCGCCGCAAAGATTAGAGGGGGCAAGTGAACTAGAAAGTACAGCGACAGTTTATAAGTCTTTTAGCCTTTGCACTTTCCAAAAGCGCGGTGAAACGCTGCCAGCCCCCCCAGATATGACAGCAGTACTCCATACAAGCGCGGATGAGACCCTTGTATAAAACTGAGTAACTGTGAAGAGAAAAAAAAGCCACGCAGTCTAAACAAGAACTCCCAGTTTTTTCGAGGCCGCCCTAGCAACACCATGGTGATGTGAGGTTTCCAAGACACATTTTTTTTTTATGTTAAGAGCCCCAAAGGAGTTCTATATGTCCGAACAGGAGAGCACGAGAGAACCGCTCGAATAGAGATAGAAAAGTTTAGAAGTGTCTTAGAGGGACGAAGATTGAGTAGAAGTTGGTTTTTAAAGAATTAATTTTCACAAGTGCGACGACCCCCACCCGGAAATTCTATCCAGATCATCGAGAACTGAGAATCGAAGATTAACGACTAGAGCAATTCAGAAGTAAAAGAAGGCAGCAGAATTGAAATGAGTTGGCAAAGAATGAAGCGTCGAGTCATCGCAATTGCAGTGGATAGAGTTAGATCGTGCAGACGAGAAGGATCCATTAATGAAAAGCAGGAATAAATAGAAATAGGACAGACCCTGAGGAACCACCACTATGACAGAAAAGGCCAAAAGCAAGAAGTCGACACCCCCATCAACAACAGCCGATATGCAGCGATTTGAAAGAAATGCTAAGAACACTCAAAGCTAAGCAAACAGAAGGACGGCACAATCCAAAAGCAGGGGCAGCTTAAAGCCCAGTGAACGCGTACCATACCGGCTCAAATGCTTTGAATGTCAAGCCGCCACCACCCGCCAAGTCTCCCCGTCAATTCCTCGAGCAGGGGGAACACCATAAATCCTGTTCAGATAGGAAAGTATATCCACCCAGTAGACCCGAAGTCCGCCGAAAGCCGTACTTGGCCGCACGGAAACGAAGAGAATGAAGATTCCAGATGGTCTCTAAAGACAATGAGAGTTGAGAAGCCCTTTTCAAGATCCTCTAGATAGGAATACAGTTTCAGCGCCATAAGGGCGCAAGTTTAGAGGATCAAGCCGGCCTTCCTTTTTCGGAATAGGTTGACCCAATGCGCGCTCTCCAAAACACATGAGGCGAAAGTGCTAGTATTCGAGTGCAATAGAAATAAGTGAAACCCGCAGCAGGATGGCCAGCACCGAAGCACACTCCCTCCCAAGACTCGGAGGAATGCCTCCCGGGCCACCCGCCTTCCTTAACCGTTCATAGATTCAGGAGCCCATGCACCCCGATCAAATGTAATATCACAGGCAAAGCATAGGACACCTGAGAAGAGGAAGAGCACGCCAGAGAATGCCAGAATCGTCAGGCTGAGTACAGGAAAATAGCGAGCGAAGAGATGGCAATCAGCCAGCGTCTGAGGAGACAGTTCCGAGCAAACAGAACCATCAGATCCGCAATACAGACTGAAGGAAAGCAGATTACCAGAAGTTGTCTGAATTCTCTCTTTTTGCAACGAGACGCAGGAAGATAATCAGTAAGGGATAAACACCCTACAGAAAGAGTCGATTACGCGTCCTCACCTTGTGCGGTTGATGAACATAAGTCCGCCCATATTGCTCGTCGAAGAGCATATCCCCTGCAACGCATTTTCTAGCTGCATGAATAATATACCCCGAGACAGTATACGGATTAGAAACCCGAAGAATTTTTCCACCCCCCGATACGCATTCTTCTCCTAGCCCTGAATGGCCACGAGAACAAGCACGCACTACGAACCTGAATGCCATCTATGAGGACGAGAAAGCATTTAGTTAGAAAGAAGAAATGAAACCTGCCTCATCCATCAACCGATACCAGCTCCCACCTTGTCCTGCAGAAACGCCCGCAACGCACTCCACCAGCAGGAGAAATACCCATTTCATTACAACCTCTGGTGAGAGTTTGACTGCAGAGCCAAAGCCTCCCCAATCGCCCCGCTGATCCCCAAATTGCCCAGAAGAACGCACAGGCAGGATGGAGCTTGCTTGGAGAGAAAGTATTAAAATTAAGCACGCATATAAGGTTGCTGCTCAGCAACTTTTTGCCAATTGGACCGAAGGTGGTTCTATAGAGAGAAGGACTAGTTGTGAAACTAGGTCAAGTGCTGTCAAGAATTAAGCGTTAGGGACCGAATCCGAATGTTGTCATTGGTTCTTTAATATATTATATAATCATATATATATAATATATCTATATAGATAAATATATATATATATATAAATATATATATAATATATCATATATAGAACTATATACAATATATAATATAATATATATAAGCGTATAATATATATATATATACTAATATATCATATATATATATATAGTCAATATCTCTGCATCATTTAAGCCAAATATTAAGCCCTAACGAAACTCTCGAAAACATTATTTTCAATAATTATAATTACGTACCTAATTTATTTGTATGAAAAGCTGTTTACATCTTATTTAACCAAATCAGACTTTAATTTTAAAACGGCCACATTTCAATGCAGTAATTTTCTAGGCCTACTATTTTTTATATATATATATATCTCTCTTATATATATTTTAAATTTTTTTTTCCTTTAATATAAAATCTACACCTACTCCATTTTGCATAATTCACACCCAGCTTAAGTATATAATCTGCTAAATACCCACTTTTAAATAAAGACTCCTAACCCATTCGAGTTACCCTATTTTTAGAATAATCAGACCACATTCCCGCATACAAGATTTCAAACAACATCTTACCACAACAGCCCGCCAACAATCGGTCTCTCGATACTTTTTCACACATTACCGACATATACCCGGCAGAGAACGAACTCGTTCATATATCTTTCCGCGATTCTATAAGTAGACAGACTTCCCGTTCCCTGTATAACTGATATAAAAAAAATGACCCATTCGTCCGTTTCGTGTAGCAAAGAATTACTTGTAAGATCAGAGAGAGCGGCGAGAGAATTTCCCAAAATGGATTCCAATTACTAATTATAACTATTATTATTGTGGTTGTTTTTCCTTTTTAATTTATGATGCAAAAAGCTTCTTTTTTAACTTTTATATAAAATTTTAATAACTTAGTATACTTTTACCATTTTAATTTCAATTATCTAAAACCTAAAAAATATTGGTAGGACTACCCTACCCGCCTACCCTATAGCCATACGCCACCTGAAATTATACTATATTATATATACTATTAATATATATATATATATAGTATATATATAATATATACTATATATATATATATATACACTATATATATTATACTATATATCATTCAATATCAACTATCACTTAATATACTACTACTATATCATATATAAATAACTATATCTACCTATATATCATAAGGTTAAAAATCAAAAATAAAAAGCGCGCTGTAAACCTTAATCACAAAATTAACACAAACTCTATCCTAACTGAACTTAGACACCGGTAAGTTCTCTTAAGTGAGCTTACACAGCGCCACTAAGTCAGGTTCCATGATTAGTTTTGTTAATTCGGTTAGAATTGACTTACACCGACGCCGTCTTTAGCATTATTTTATCATGTAATTTTCTTCTGAGATATTTCAATATATTAATAACACCTAAATTAATTAAAATATAAAAAATAAAATAACACACCTCTATGACATCTTTCTAGCAAGCAGCAAAATAATTAATAACTAAAACACAATTCGTAATAAACTCCAAGTACAATTTTAATGAAAAAGATCTTATTATAAGAACATTAGTTATAGAATAAAACCTTTAATTTTAATACGCACCACAATGTAATTTTTTGTCATTATCATATAATACAGCCAGCAGTGACTGACAGTCCAATCTCTTACGTACTCAGCAAAATAATGATTCCCGACGACTCGTCGCCCTGTCATCCAATTTCTCCCCAAAAATTCAGTCCCTGACCACGAACAACTGACTTTCGACATATATACTATATCACTACTATATCAATACAATAATAATATATACTATATATATATATTATAACTAATATTATATATCTACTACTACTACTATATAATATATATATATATACTAATACTATATAATATCATATAACATAATAACCATGTGTTTGCTATACTACGAGTACTATATACTATTAAAATATATTATAAAAATATATAAATATCATATAATATCATATATATATAATCTATATAGTCATTATAATATATACTAATATTATAATATATATATATATATATATATATATATATATATAATATATATATATATATATATATATATATATATAGTATACATATATTGGTAAAACTCCAGTATTTGATTTATGTTCACGCGTACATCTGTGTTTCCAAGACGACTCGCCTCTTGAGCTCCATGCTCAGGGGTAAAGCCATGCGACTCAAAGTCAGCGAGGCTGCTGATACAACAAAACCGTGACGCACAAACTCTGCCACTCGATATATTATATTATATATATATATAATATATATTATATATATATATATATATATATAATAGTATATATATTATAAATATATATATACTTATATATATATAGATATATATATATATTAAATCGGGAAAGAAGCTCAACCACACTTTATTCTAACCTAGACTTAAAAGCCGCTAACTAGACCTAAACCTAGATTGATCGTCGCTTGCCCCCAAAAACGAACCAAACCCTAGCATGAAAGTGCTTGGCCAACACACCGCGTGCTTTACCTACCACACTTTATCCTAACCTAGATTTTAAAAAGCCGCCCCCCCCCCCCCATAACAACTTAAAATACCTAACTAAGATGTATTCCGTGGTTGCACAAAACGCATCGACCTACCAGATTCGATAGTGATGCGCAACCAAGTAGAGCAACGTAGGCATAGTTCCTATGTTCTATATTTAAAAAATTACTAACCTCATGTTCCCACTATTGAACTAATAATTAAATATATAAAGAATGAAAAAATAAATCGTGAACTATGTTAAATATATATATATATATATATTTATATATAGATATTATATATATATATATATATAATATATATATATATATATATATATATATATATAATATATAATATATATATAATATATATAATCTATATATATATAATTATATTATAATGAATGTGTGTATGTGTGTGTGTGTAAACCTTACTTCATATGTTTTGGAATTTTCGAAGAGCTTCAAAAAATTGTTGAAATCGTTCGTGCTTTGCATTTTTGTGAAAAAACTTATATTTTGCCAAATACCAGACTAAATGGACCTTCTTCCTTCCTCTTTTCCGTTGCTGAAATTTCTACAGAAACCAGAATTTAACACTAAATCATTCAATACTTATGTGAGAAAACTAAATTCATGACCTGACCTCTCAAAGATGAATTGAAACTAAAATCTATATTCGTGTCGCAAGCGATCAATCTTTCACCTTGCTACATGTACTATATATATATATAAATACTAATATATATATAATATCATAATATATATATATATATATAATATATCAATATATATATATATTATATATATATATACTACCTATATAATCTATAAAAAAATAAACAAATCAGAGAACCATCCATCTAGCAAACCCAACCACGTCACTACAAAAGCCCTATAAAGTGGACTCAATTATAAACCGCCTACATACTGACTCTAGCCCGCCTACAAAAACCCGAACAAACATAGATCAAGAAATCTCGGGATACAATACCATTCACCTTTATATAACACTATATATATATATAAATATATATAATATATAATTACTATATATATAACATATACACTACATATATATAATATATATATATATATCAGTGCGCCGCCTTCTTCGGCGGACTAGGCAGCACTTAGGCAACGCCTAACTTGCCCTAAGTGAACCCCAACAAAATCATGAAAAAAAGTCAGTATATATATAATATATATATATTAATATATCATATTAATATACTATTATATATAATATATATTATTATATATATATATATATATACTATTATACTATATATATATATATATATATATATATATATATATAATTAGCCCTATATATATATATTGCCTACTATATAATACTATATATATATATATCTATATATATAACAATATATATACCGTTATATATATATAGTATATATAATATATATATATATATATATACTATATATATATATATATAAATATAATATATATAAATATGCGTATAATATATATATTTCTATATATACTACTATATATATATCATAATACATATATATATATATATTATATATATATATATATATATATATATTATATCAATATATATAATATATATAAATACTATATATATATATATATATAATATAAATATATATATATAATACTATATATACCATATACTCACCCTATAATATATAATATAGTACTATATATATATATATATATACTAATATATATCATAGTTTTTGATGACTTGTGCCTCTCTAAGGTACGTTTACACCTCCCTCCACATTATAGTGAGGGTGCCAGTCTTCATCTTAATCACCAATAGCATACCCAAAGTATTAGCCTGTACCCTATCCAATACTTGGTTCCCTTCATAATTTGGAAATGTGCTAAGAACTAGCATAATATCCACACACATAACAAATGAATCTGCCAACGTTTTTACACTTTCTACTTGCAATTTTACAAATGTTTATTATATTATTACTTACCACCAAATAAAATCTATAAAAATATTTAAGTTGTACCTCACTTTCCCAAATCTATATTCAATTGCAACTAGTTAAACAATGCTTATATATATAATCAGTAAATTAACTTAAAAATATATAAATAAATTTTGTTTATTTTAAATATATTATAATACTATATTTATATATAATATAGATAATATATATATAATATATATATATATGATATACTATATATACCCATTTGTAGACTAATAGTAGTATTTTTTTTTTTTTTTTCTTTACAGTTAACCCCACCACTCCACGAGTCCGAACCTCGTTCCCAAGCGAGTACCGGCGCACAAACAAAAACAAGGAAAAACCCCAACCCAAATCCCCAGCCTAAGCGCAAATCTCCTCAGTGAGCGCAGCACGCATGCGCCTTTAAAGTCGCAGAGGAAGCATAATAATATTTATATTGGAAAAAAACAAATACGGGCAAGGCAGCTTCACACAGCCACCAGAAGTAGAAAAGAACACGCAACGGCACCACAACGAACAAGTCTCGGACAAGTTCTTCAATCACTCACCAAACATTTCATCGAGTATTCTAGTCGGCACCCCTGTATCGCGGAGCGCGAACGCAATGGCACCGGTGGAATAGCCCGACGCCCGCGCGCCCAACTCCCCCTGCACCTACTCTCTGTGGATGCCTCAGCTTACCCTATAGAAAAGACCGCACAGTCGCACCAACGTCACGTCCGCAGAAACTAGCAGCGTCACGAGCACGTTGAAAGTCAACCCCGGGACAGTTTACTTAGTCTCTGCTAGCCTTCCGAACTCAACCCTATCAATAGAAGGGTGGACCCGGAGCCCCCCCAAATGTAGAGAACCAGTACTTCCATACAAGTCAATAAGGCCCTCTATATAAACTGCGAGCAGCTGTGCAGAGGAAAAAATTCCGCAACCTGAACAAACTCCCAGTTTCTTTAGCCCACCCTTAGCAATCGTTGAAATATGAGGTTTCCAAGACAATTCTTTGTTTATGTTAAGACAAAGAATGTTTATGTTATTCACAGGAAGACCCTTGAGAGCCCGTCCTCGAGGAAATAGAAATTGGTAATGTCTTTGAGAGGAGATGTAGAGAAGTTGAGTTTTTTTTAAAAGAGTTAATTACAAGGTTGCGGTGACCCCACGGGAAATCCCAGCCAGATCGACAAGGATAGAATCCGAAAGCTGAAGACGAGACCGGCAACTCTTTAGATGCAAAAAGAGGAGCAGATTTGAAGTGAGTAGAAGAGTGCGAGGGTTGAGTCATCCGGCATCAAGAGTCGAACAGAGTTGAAGCTACAGCTGAGGAGAAACGTTGATTGCAAAAAAGTAGAATTAAATGTTGCGAGCATAGAAACGCGAACCTTGCGCGAAAACACCACAATTAACAGGAAAGCAAGAGAAGTCGCTCCCATCAACGAGTGCTGATATAGAGCCATGAACGGAGAGAAAACTAGACAAGAGTAAGCAAAGCAGAAGAGGGAAACGCCAAAGCGAAGGAGCTTAGAGCACCAGGACGCTGCCAAACCCGGTCCAAAAGCTTGGACTATGTCCCAAGCGCGCACCACGCAAGACTCCCATGCCGTCCCTAAGGGCAGAAATAGCCGCATAAATGCAGTTAAATAGGAAAAGTGATGTTCACCCAGTTGACCTCCCGAGCGGAAAGCCATACTTGGATTATCTGAAAAGAATGCGGAATGAAGACTCCAGATGATCATGGAAATGAGGAGTTAAGAAGAGTTCAAAGATTTTAGATAGAAACAAGTGAATAGAGCTATAGGGCGATAGTAGAAGGATCAGAACGGCCACCCCTTCTTGTCCCGGATCGGCCCTGGACAGTTGCGCGCTTCCAGCCCACTGCAGGCAAAAAGAGCGTATGCTAGTAATTAAACCTAGGAGAGAGTTGAACCGAGCACAGCGCCCAGCTCAGAACACACTCCCTCCAAAACACGGGAGGAATGCCATCCGCGGCCACTAGGCCTTCCTAGACGTCACTAGATACTCAGGACCTCACCGCAATCCGCACAAATCTCGATACACTGGCTGGTACTCAATAGCTCGGCTACGCACCACACCGTTCATAACCCACATCGATCATCATCGATCACGATCAAACACCACTGAGAGAGCAGAAGAGCTAGGAGGAGGGATGCCAAGAATCGTCCAGCGAGTATGAATTCATGATGAAAAAAGGAGGCCGAAGAGATGGCCTTTTCAGACAACCGAGACAGTTAGCAACAGAACCGTCAGAGCGAATAATGGAAGTAAAACCTTGGATCTACAAAAGTTGTCATAACTTATATATCGTTGTATTGAAGGTTTTGAAATATGTTCATCCTGTTAAGGAGAGTACCAAGCCAGAGCTCCGACTCGCACCATTCTTTTAGTGAAAGTGCAGCTTAAGCCTGCTCCTTAGAAATACATATCCTGCCACACGTATCGAGCAGAATGCAAAATTCGTAAGAGCTGAGAATAGGAGAACGAGATTTCTTCCATTGCCCGATACGCCAATGTCTCTCTCCTTAAATCGCGCGTTGGGGACAGAATCACAGCTCATCTGAACATGGATTCTGTGGGAGAAAAATTTTAGTTTGAAGATGGTGAATGGAACTCTTGCCAATCCCCATCGGTGAATTACGCCCCCACCTTTCAGCCCGTGACCGCAGGCACCCGGAGCTCAAGAGCAGGATTCCCATTCCAAGACGACAGTAGCCAAAAACAACAACGCAAATTCCCCCCCAATTAGCCCGATAAAGTGCCAAGAAAATTACGTTCTAGTGCCATGGTGCCAGCTGCTGGAGAGAAAAGTGTCATAATTAAGAGCCTACAAGATTGTGGTCAGAGTTACCAATAGGCCCAGCGAGAAATGTTAGTATTTCAAAAACGCAGAAGCATAAGCTTGGCTGGAAACATTAATCAACGTATCCAAGGAAATTGGTTAGGCACGATCTGGAAATATGTGTAGGCTGCCCAAGGCTGCACAGACTACAGGAAGGGTGGATGGCTGCACTGTACTTTACCACACCCCCCCCGGGCCTGCATCCAGCTGATTGCCATTAAAATCCAACCACTTCATGCTGTTCGTGCTACCCGCTCGAAACCCCCTAAATAGAGGATTCTCAGCATTTGGAATGGAAGACAAGTTCTCAGTACAGCAGTTCCATGAGACATAGTAACATAGCTCAAAAAAATTTTGAAAATGACGTTTCCATTAGGAGCAGTCAGCCAGAAACACAAGATAATCGATAGGAGTAGGAGAAAGATTTTAGCCACACAACATTCGAAAATTAGCAGATTCAAAGCATGCTCGAGACGTGTTAGCAGGACAGTTTTTATGCTTTAATAGGCACCTACACACCATTATTAGACGGAAATTAATAGAAAAAGTTATAGTTAGAGATATTAAGTTTATTGAAAGAATCCTGGCCAGCTGTCGTCTCAGACAATAATAAAGATGTTAGTGAGAGGCTTTAGAGAGTGATATTCCACAAATTTCGACTGATTAGCACGCCAGCCGTCGCAACGTTAGCAAATCAAATAAGAAAAATCCAGCCTGAATCAGCGGCCACATTCTACTCACCTGTCAGTTCGATCAGCGCTCGCACCAAAACAAACGCACCACCAACTCTAATAGTTTAAAAAATTTACACGTTACTCAATCCACACACCACAGCACACCACCAAACACACACCAAGCGCATCGTTGTACTAAAACAGTGATAACTAAAAAACCCCAATGTTAGAAAAAGAAAAAAAGTATCCAAGGTGATGGTAAACTTGGCGATATTTAGCTAAAACCTAAAAATAAACTTTACGTTTTCAATGTCAATTAAAAGAAACACAAAAACAAAAATTTTATAATATGTCTAAATATAATGTTTAAAAAATTTGCCACGTATACTCAATCGCACACACCACACACACACACAAAACACCACACACACCACAAGCGATCGTTTACTAACAGTATAACTAAAACTAATGTTAGAAAAAAAGAAAAAACAAAAGTATCCCCAAGGTGATGTAACTTGGGATATTTAGCCTTAAAAACCTAAAAATAAACCTTACGTTATCCAATATTAATTAAAAGAAAACCAAAGCTAAGATGTTTATGTTAATAATGTTTAAAGAATATCAAATAAAACACTAAAAACTTAGCTTAAGATTCCAGGATGGTAAAAGTTTCAATCACAAAAGTAAAACATTAAAATCACCCGTGGCCAAACCAATCAAAATAATTAAAACCAAAACAAAATAGAAACGCATGAAATTTCAAATTAAAAACTTAAAACTGAACATTTAAAAACTAAAAAAGTTAATTAATTCATTCCAAAAAAAAAAAAAAAAAAAGAACACGAGAAAGAACAAGTCACACCCGACTTCACACCACAAGCGACAACTATCAACTTATATATTATATATATAATATAGCAGTTCCAAATATATATATATATATCATATATATATATAATATATATATATATATAATATATATATATCATATATATATATATATATAGATATATATATATATATATATATATATATATATATATATATATATATTACTATATATATATCAGTTCTGTAAGCCAGCAATCCCCATAAAACATAATCCGGCAACTACTGACTTGTTACTCAAGCGCGTTGCCCCAGTAACACCCTACAAAATGAGAGATGGCCAATAATTATTTTATGCCATCGTAACATAAAAACGGTTTCGATGCCTACCAGAAAAAAACTTAAAAACATATTTTGAATCCAAAATAAAAACTTTATATTTAGAAACTGAAAAAAAAAATCAGAAAAGAAATAAAAATAATTTTTTTTGTTACATTGTGTAACTGAAGATATATATTTTAAAAAAAATGCAACATCGTATATTATTCATTAAGCTAACTTGAAACCCCACAAGAATGGCACGTCCGACGGTGAACCACTTCTAGAATGGCATTTAAATTGCATAACCGAGAGCATTTACTCCTGACACAAAAAACCAGTTACACCATAATATGGAAGCCAGCCTATCACGCAAACCTGCCAACAGCCTTATAGTGATGCATCTGTGCGCTTTTCAGCAAAATAAACCCCTACCTGAAGATGAAGAGGTATTTGCGATATGTATAGACTCTTGATGAAGTCTCATGGCCCGGAAAATTGCCAATTACATCCTCATTCAACCTATCAAAAATCACCACCCAATTACCCTCATCGAAACAATTGAAGAGACCAGTCAAAATCAAGGCAGCCAAAATAATTCACCAATTTGCAATCTGTGTAAAAAAGGAGCAGCTCGCAAGCTTGAAAGGGAGATGCTTCCTACCAGAAAGAGAATTCCTTCAGTGGTGGCATGAAAAGGCCCAAGCGCTTTCCATATTACACGTGCCCTGCCAAGCCAAATTATTTATCAGTCTCATGACCTTGATCAGGCGTCCGCCAGACAGCGAGCGCTATTTTACGTGTAGTGGGCAATGTCAAACACCCCAAAAGAACAACGCGCGCTCTCGCCAGATACTAGTGAAAGCTTTATGTTTTTGCATCACAATTGAGAATTTTGATTGAGTATTGCGCAATGCCATACATATCTTAATTAAGTTATAATATTAATTATGTAATGTTTAAATAATAGCGTCTTTTTTATTTTTGTCAATTTTCAGCCTGATTAATTGAGCGCCTGCTTCATTTCATTATTTTTAATCTTTATATTGTAGCTAGTTAAAGAATCTTACTTGTAAATTGTATCCATGTTAAATCACCATAAAAGCTAGTAGCTAAAACTTTGTTAATACTTACTGAAAGGAAATTGCGAATATTTTGAATAAAACACAAACATAAAAAACGTTATCAATACATTTATTTCTCATTTTATTATTCCCTTAACAACTATTAATTATCATACAATAAATACTACTTGGGCCCACAACCCAAATACTTAAATAAATGACTAATATGGTTGTCAAGGAATGCAATCCTGAGTTGCCTAGCAGTAACCAAATTTCTAAACTTAATTACTGTGATTTATTATAATTACATTAAAGCTATCGCGCTATGCGGTCATCCGGTATCGTATCGTATCGCACCTCTTAAAAAATACGAGTACTCCGCGGTATCCCGCGTATCCGCCTCACTTTCTGGCATCGTACATCCCCCCTAAATTATTACTTACATTCATTATTATTATATCTTCAGGTAGCACGCAACAAACAAAAAAACAACATAAAAATTATTTAATCACGATTTTTTTTCATAAAAAAAAAAAATCACTGCCATTTTTTGATTCTTTTAGGGCATTTTATTCCAATTAGAATTATTCTAGGTTATAACCTGCATTAATGCCATAAAGAATATGTCATCTATATAATAGCAAATTAATCAATGAAGACGTTTCTTAAATTCATTTTTAATAAAAAATAAATAAAATTAGAGTACTCAAAATATCATATCAACTATATACTAGTATAATATATATCATATAACTTCCATACGTCAGTTCAATATCTACCTTATTAGCTCTAAGCTAATAATTATAATATATATCATATATTATTAAGATTAATATAGTATATATATATATAATATAATATACTAATATATATATAAAATACTATAAGATATATATATAAATATATATATATATATACTACTATATATATATATATATACATATACTATATATATATACTATATATATTATATAATATATTATCTATATATATATATAGACCATCCTCATAATATATATATATTAATATATTGAACTTTCAAATAACTAATCTAAACTACACATAAATAATATCATTTACCTAAACTTATCCATTAATAGGCAATAATTACGGCATTTATACTAATTTTTACTATAAAAGCTATAATTAAAAAAGCCAATTGAACCCTAAAAAAAAATCAACAAAAAAAAATCCACACAATCTAAACTATTACACAACAAAAAATCCAAAAATAACAAAATCTGATTTTTTCCCCTAAAAACAAATCTAAAAGGCAAAACCGATATATTATAATTATAAAACCTTAATTTTGTTTACGGTATTTTCGCCCCTGCTAACCAATATTTCAGCTTCTGTGTCCATTAATCTATATCAATTACTTCGAAACGAGCTAATTATTTAAATTATAAAAAACTTGGTGTTTAAAACGTGCAAAATACGAAAATTTCTTCAGAGGGTAATAAATGCGTTTTTTTCCGTTGCCCCAATTTTTTGCAAGCTTTCTAATTATTATTATTATTCAATCTATATTATCATTATATTATATTATATTACTACTTATTATATTATTATTATATTAATTATTATAATTATTATATTATTACTATAATTATTCATTATTATTAATATGATTTCTTTATTTTTTCTAACTTTCTTTATTTTAATTTTTCGTTTATTTAATTAATAAGGTGTAATAACCTTTTGGCAGTATTTTATTTAAAAGAAAATCCACCGACAGACCCGAGCAAAGCGAGATCCCACCCTGGATCCACCCTGGAGTCAAAAAACTAAAATACAATATAAAACTATAAACAATAAATGATTGCGTAGCTTAGCTGAACTGAATAATTGAAAATTATCACAAGATAAACGTAACTATAAACAATAAAAACATTCAGGCATTTATTTGCACAATGAGGCAGTTGCTGAGGCTATAGTCTTTGAACAAATCTTGAAACTGTTTCAAATTAGTCTCACGATTTACCAACCACTGTATAATAAAATAATTATATTAATAACTATGATCAGGTTTTTTTTAAAAATAAACAGATCACTACTCTCCTCGGTGCTCTATCTCTCATATAGATAATAGCTTCACGGCTCTCTCTCCACTCAACATCTTCATCTACTACTTCACTGTATCCTACTCTCTCTCTCTCTCTCTCTCTATCACCATGCCGTTAGGACAATCTCCTCTCATGCATCAGCCTCTTGAACAACTATCGTATAGGACACTGTCGAACCAACCATAATGTTACTTCACATCTCCCTCATCCAGTCATTCGTCTCGCCTCGTACTCTTCTCATCTCTCTCTCGTCTCTCTCTTTCTCTTTCTATCTACTGCGTGCTCACATCTCTAAGCCTCTCTCGTCTCATCTCTACCCTACTTCGCATGAGTAGATGCGCAAAATAATGATGAGCAGTTGAGGGCAAGTTCTTAAATATGACGCTCAAGACCCCGTAGTGATGACTTTTAGCTTAGATATCTACCAGATATAGAGCATCATATGTGAGATTAAATAATAAATAACATATAAGAAAAGTTGCTTTGGGCTGATTTAGAATAGAACTACTAAGGAGAAACACCATTATGCGAGTTAGATTATTAAAGGATCAAATATGGTGTTTTACAAAATATCACAATAGCAGCCAGTATAAGCGATTGGCCAACGAAACGTCAGAGAGTGTTTACAAGAGAAGGATAATACCGAAAGTTGTGAATAGTTTAAAGGAAGTATTAAATAGTCTATTTGTCACTACGATTAATAGTGCGAAGCCTTCATATATGGTCCATTAGTATCGCCACAGAAAGAAATTAAGATTCATCAGAGTGTAATTCGATCAGCAGAATTCCATGTAGCCGTCGAGTTAACCAGGAAAGTATACACATCGATCAGACAATGGCTTACTTATCATGAATGCTCGCTATTGTCAGATATTTAGCAGAATAAGATTAGTATATTATGATTTCTAAAAGATGTTCATGTCATAATCTTTCATGTTTCAAGAATATTATATCTACATGTGAAAGACAGAGTTTCTAAAGTGCACTAGATTTCCAAAACCACATTTTTATAACAAATAGGCTTAGGATTGCTGTATCTGGCGCCAGTCATTCTGCATTCATATCAGTTCAACATCTTAAATAGCAGAGCATTCTTTCATCACGATGGGATAAGGATGAAGATTAATCTATGTGTATGCCAAGAAACCGTGTATAACAAAGCAAGCATACGAAGCTCAGATATGCCCGCTATGGTCGTGGGCCCGCACATCATGAGCGCAAGGGAACAGCGCCCACGGCAACTATTGCCCCTCCTCTGGAAATTTTAGGCGTAATCTGATATTTTTAAGAGCAGCATATCCTAAACATGGTCACCCTTTCTTAGTAATATAATGTAATACGATTTTATATACTAATATTTGTAACCGTAGATATGTAGAAAATAACTCAGTAATTATTAGTACTGCTCGAATGCATATCAGGTTATAAATTCCACAAATATCACCGCCTAATAAACCTTTAAGCTATAATACAATATAATGATATAACAACAGTACGGCTACTATACTGTATGGGTAGTAATATTGGTATAAAAGATGCGCTATATATCCACCACTATAGTATATGGTTATGAAATCCAATCTTCTCCCAAATGTTGGCTCACCTGTGATAAATTATAATTATCGGTTACGGAACATGTCAAGCACGGTACATTTCGGTTCAAGCAACTACGCATTGTTAATTCATACTTTCATGCAAAGAGCGGAAGGTACGTGTCGCACGCCTTTGTACTCCCCCTTCTTAGTGGGTGGAGAGAGTCCAGTGATGATATTCAATATTGCAGCTGACACGAGACACGAGAGAAAGTGAGGAATAAGCTCTTGGAACCGTCTAAGAGAATAAGTGCAACTTGTTGACAACTTCACACGTATCCGATAAGTGCCTTGAGAGAAGGAGCGTTCAGCCGGTTAAGCAATATAGTCTAAACAGCAGTAGGTCCATTACATTGAGAAGATAAGAGGACGGGAGAGGCAGGGAAGTGAAGAAGCCAAAGTTTAGACGTTGGACTTTATCAAAATAGAAAAGTCATCGCATTTGTAACAGCAGATGTCAGCGGGAAATATAACTAATCTTTTGGATTCACTACATACGGAAGAAAGTTCGACGTTTTTCAAATAAGCACCATATTTGAACGTTTTAAATTGAATGATGTTTTTAGTTACTTATGACCGAATTTCCCTAATTGAGCAATTTTCTTAAAAGTGTGTTATGAACGAGAGTCAGTACGATATTTGCAGACGTCAATAATTTATTATAAACCTAGTTTTCTCAGTATTATTTTAAGGGATAGAGAATATATATATATTATCATCGTATACGATATTATATAGATATAGATATATATATATATCATATTTAGTACTATGAATACCTTTTGCAATAACGTTTAACCTTCACTACAAGCATATTCATCATCACTAGGATATTCCTCTTCTTACATTCTTTATATGAGTGAGATATAATAATATAAATAAGTCATTTATATAATTATATAATTTAAATTTACGATGATTAAATTAATAATACCATTAACAATGGTTCTTATGAAGCTAAAATGTGTGAAAATTTCATGAACAAATTTTTGGAGCTAGAATGAGCTTCACCAATTAAGTCCTGTATTAGTTGTTTAAGTATAAAAATTTTTGAATATACTTTATAAAACATATTAATTATAAGATTAACGATTAATATAAACATTCCATTTATAAAAGATATTTCAATAATATCAGTATACAAAAATAAAATATTATTTTGATATCAAAGAGTTTATATAAAAACATTTGTGATAAAAAAAATGCGTAACATAGTTTTTATAAAAAAGAGTTATTTTTAAGCTTTTCAAAACCCACATGGATTTTTATCAACACCTCATATATATATTTTATTATATATAAAGTTATGACCGTTTATATATATAGTATTAGACGCACGGGGGGGGGTATATAGGATAACTATATTTATTTTCTAAATATGTAAGTAGAATTAGTATATATAATTATATTTTTTCAAAAACGGAAATGTAAAATTAATAAATTTATTATCTTTATCTATGTAGATTATATGTTGTATACATATTATTATTAATTTTTCCTATTTATTTTGAGATTACTTGCATAATTTAAAATAATTTTTAAGGAACGATATTTTTTTTAATATTTTTAAATTTATTAGTAATAAATTAATTAATACAATAGATGTTTATAATTTTTAAATAATGAGGGAAAATATATAAATAGTATTTATATAATTATTTATAGTAAATAAAAAAAAAAATACTATACCTAAAAGTATACTGAATAAGTATATTGAGGATGATAATAAATAAAATAAATTCCTAGAAATTATTAGTGTTGATTTTACAATATATATAAAAAACTTTCCTACAATATTATATAGTATAAGATATTTTATATTAACAACAAGGAGATCACAACTCGAGGTATATTTAAAATGAGCCTAGCAAAGCCAAGCACTGGTATAACATATTATATAAGATAATGAAAATACCCATTCTATATTAGTATACGTATATCACGCTTATTATATTAATTAATAATAAACTTACAGAATGAACCAATTAATCTATATATATATATTATACTAAGTAAGATCGACCATCAATAAATAACTAATATTAGTATATAATATATGCTATATATAGAGTTATACCCAATAACCTATAACAGTTTTTTTATATTAAATTATTAATTAACCATTCTTTATTTTTTATTGTTGACAACGTAAAGCAAGCGCATTTATATTAAAAAATTATAATTTCATTATTTAACTTGAAACGTTAGTACGAAATAGCTTAGTTAAACAGGTCAGAGTACCTATAAAATAAGAGATAGTGCTTACTATAAAATAAAGGATTTTCTAAGAATCCCTATACCGTAATATTATTATATATATATATTATATAGTTTTTCTCTTTTATTTAATTCGTGATTATAATATATATATATAATATATATATAAATATTAAAAAGGCTCTGTGGTCAATGAAAACAAGAGAAACAATGCTTCCCTATAGTAAATGAAAGATAATTTAAAGATTGAAATAATTCAATCTGTAAACAATTACATGAATTATTACCAATTATTCAGTTCTTATTTTATCAAATTGCTATTTGATTGTTAATCACAGTAAATTGTATTGAATACGATGTTTTGTTAACAGTGTCTTTGGTCAGTTACGATTTTGGAGAGAGAGAGAGGGAGAGAGAGCCCAAAGTAATGTGGACTCATTTAAAGTAATGAACAAACGGATGCTTTAGATAAAAGCACCCTTTCCCTCTGAATTACTTCTTTTTTTTCGTTTTTAATACAAAAAAAGATAAATCATCAAAAATTGGCCTTTTCCTATTCCAAAAAAGCCCATTTTTTTTTTTTTGTTAAAAATGATTAAAAACAATAAAATCTTTAAAAATATTAGGTACTAAAAATTCAAATTTACTTTAGAAAAATAAATACATATCATATGTTAAATCAACTCTTGAAAGTAACATCTTGACTATTTTACCGGTTCGTCAGCGTGTGTACAGGTGTTAAGGAATAAAAGTGAACAAATTTTTTTAAAAAAAATAGTCATACCTGAAACTTTTGTGTCAAGTGTGAATTTTGTGTATGTTTTTGGTATTTGCCTGAGTGCTGTAGAAAATTCATTATTTATTATTATCTTATTCTTAGATTATTATTAATATTATCTATTATCTCAAATTATTATTAATTAGAATTATATTATTTTCAGATATGATAGTTATGTATAGAAAATCTTTGTAAATTATTTTATATATTATCATTGTTAATTTATTATAATAGTTAAATAAATATAATTTATATCATTTATATATTAATTATTTGTTATATTTTGATTATATATATAAAATAATAAGTGTACATATAAATATATATTGAGTAGATAATATTATAGCGTTTAACGTACTATGACAATGAAATTTATATAGTTACTTAACTAATTATTGCCCTATAGTATGAGATAAATAACTTATTGCTAATTATATAGCTACAGTATTTTTTCCAAATCTCCTAAGGTTAGTTGGGTTGGTTGACCACTACTATTATATCTTATTACTTATAGATTCATAGTTAGCTATATATTAGAGTAGGGATAACACTAGCTATTATATTAATCGAGATATATATATAAGAGTATATATTCGTTTGTATATATAATCAGTAGCTAATTAGAAATAATTACCATATATAATTATATATATATATATATTATATATATATAAGTATATTATATATATAGATATAAGCTCGAAATTGCTTCCTCATTGACGCGTAACCATCGGTACGCCACTCAGGGATTCGGCAATTTTGGTGATTTTGTTTGATTTTTTGTTAAAAAAAATCAAATGTGATTTTTTTGATATTTTGGGATTTTTGTAATGCTTGATTGCTTTTTAATGTTAGTAATTTATTCATATATATCTATATCCGTGACGCTGACGAATACTAGAAAACCATAAGAAAATAAAAAAATCAAAATAAATACAAAATATTGCATTTTTTATAAAAAAATCAAAAAAATCACCAAAATTGCCATCTCCTGACGCCACTGATAACCCCAACTCTAACTTAACCTACTGCATAACTTAATCTAGACTTAACCTAAATCAAACCTAACCCCAGTAAACCTGCATAAATTAGCCTAACCTCCGTCTCTCTCGCTCTCTCCGTCCTCTCTCTTCCCTCTTATTCCTGCTCTCTCTCTCTTCTGATTTTATATTATATGCTTTAATAATTAACTATGATGTAGTTATTATGTACAATGGTATCGTAATATTTAAATTAGTCGAGTTCCTCTTCATAGATGTGTCACTGCCAAATATATAGGAGTAGGATAAAATGTTGTTAGAGTAATGAAAGAGGAATATAAGTTTTACTTAAGCGTGATAGGTGTTATATAGGTGATGTATAGTAATTTTATGTTATTAATATATATTTAAAATACAAGTAGTTTATATATCTATAAATTATGGTTGTATATATTGAGTATATTATATATAATGATTAGTACTTTATATTTTTATGTACTATATTAGATATATTTATATTAGGATCTCATTAAACTGAGATATTGAAATGAGTAACACCATATAGTGCGTCAGTAAGTGTCTTATAGCTTACAAGCTTTCAACAATTTAAGATATGAGTATGGGAGAAGATAAAATTTATCGTTGTTCGAATACTGATTCTTAAGGAAATTAGGGGATTTGTGTATTCAAAATTTGTTACTCCAAATACCACTTAAGTAGTACATTAAATATATTTATTTTAGTTTCGTAATAATAAAATGTAGTAATTTATATGTATTATATATATATATAATAATAATGATACTAATGAAATTTGTCCATATCTTTATATATTCAATATAATGAAAGTAATCAATATAGGATACTAATTATTATATAGCCACAGATATATATATAAATATGATAGATATATATGATGTGATAGGTTTTTCATGATTAATTGTGTTGTGTAATGATTGGATAGGCGATCGAAATAAGTATAGTATAAGGTATATGGTATATATTCTTTGGGGCCATATTAGCGTATGAGATTATATAATATAAGAATGGTAGTAGAAATAAGTATAAATATATTAGGATTTGCCGTAGCACAAAAAACATATACCACGAAAACTAATCCGGGTAATCCGGCCTAGATCCGTCTCTAAGTATTTTGAACTAGATCCGGTTTACCGAGCTCGAAATAACAACGGATAATTACATTCACATAGATTAGGTTCTCACCATAAAAAATGAAAGGTAAAAAAATAATTCCAAAAATAATATAGAAAAAAAGTAAATTATAAATAATATATAAATATAAAATAAATATATATATAATATATATAAAAAAAAATAGAAAATAATTTTTAAAATTAATTAAAGTTAAGAAAATAATAATATTATGTATGAAAATAAAAAAAATAAATCATTATTATTAAATAATCAAAATAATAAAATAAATCAAAATAAAAATTAAAATTAAACTCATAAGGTATATATTAATATAATTTATATAAATAACTATATATATAATATGTATATATCAATCATTATAGATATAATATATATATATATTATATTATAACTTGTTACTAGACTTTCCAAGCTCTGTTCAAAAGGGAAAATGAAGATCTTATTTACGTAATAATAATAGTAATAGTATTATGTTTCTCCATCAAATTTATGTATGAACAATGTACAATATACACAATGGTTATTCTGAATACTTTTTGCGAAGTGGACTACGTCTATCATAAATTTGCAAATAATACGGAATCTAAAGAAGTACGTATGGTAATATTAAAACAAATATCTATGTAATATTTTAATAAACTATATTATATAGATTTAATTATTAAAATGATTATGATGAATAAATAAAGTATATCATAAGAAACCAACGTTACAGACACATTGTTAATGCAATTTTAAACCAACCAACAGAGAGAGTTTTATTCATTCACGTTTAAGTATTATTGGTCATACTAGGGAATACGTACATTAGCACGCTTAATCTGCTAACGTGCTTAAAGAAATGTGTATATCACGGTGGTACTTACCACAGAACCTATGATATACGCACGTTTCAGGACACACTTAGATCACTAATACATAAAAAAACACGAATCTATTCTCAATGTTACCCGCCGTCAGTTCTAACATTAATACATATTATTAAACTCAGAGCTCACAATGTCAGGGCACAAACAACTTTTCAATTAAACAATGTCCATATGCTGGATAATAAACTATTATGTCTGCTTATATAACTATAACATCGTTCCTTGACGATATAAAGACCTATTATATAGACTATTCCATAGACCTTATTATACAAATTCCTATGGCTATACTGACAGGAATAAGTTGGAGTACGACCTCCTCTCGATTAATCCCGGGTCGGTATGTTATAAGCAGCGTGAAGCAGGCATCTCCGAATATACATTACCGAAGTTTACTTCAAAATTGTACTAGAACTTTTTTACCACGTGCAGAACATACAAAAACCGAAAGAATTACAATGGCATAACATATTCCTTTGAAGAATAAATACCTAGACACCAAACAGACAATCAATAAATAACAACTAAATTTACCCAGAGGGTTTTTCGGGCTCGTGCCATCAGGACGTAAACATCTGATGGCCAAACGTGTAAAAATTTGTGGCCTATAAATTTTGGAATAAAAGTTTGAAATCCACAATTTTTTATTGTCCTCTTAATGGTGGCGGAGAGTAGAGTACAGTATGCACTCCGCTAACTCTTTGCAATCTACCGAGGCAACACTTTTTCCAAATTACCGGCAGAATCACCGCAAATTCGACATCAATATGTTCGTGGAATATCCTCAATCTTCGCGGAAGCGTTACGGGACTTAAATTGGCGGAAAATCATTTTTAAAATCCGAATGTTAATAATTATATATTATATTGACAGTGTTGTATCATCCTACAAATCTCCTAATTATTGTCGTATTATTAAGGTACCAACTATATAATTATAGTAGTTTTTCAGGTATATATAGTATTATATAATAATAGTATATAACGATATATATAGTGATATAACATCATTTATTATTATACGTACTATATTTAGATCGTATGTATAGCTATTAATTATTATATATATTATTATTCATACAACCATACTTACATATACAGCGTATAAATATATATATATAGTATATATAAGGAGAACTCATTAAACCATATATAAGGAGAACTCATTAAACCATCATATATTACTTGCTTCATTGGAGAAATTATACGTTATATAGTTTAAAAAGTATATTACCTATATATATATAATATTAACTTATATTATTTTTAAATAAACTCCCACTATATATACTACATATACTATACCACTAATTATATATGTCAGGCCGCCAGATTAAGCGTGTCCCGCTGTATGTAAAAAAAAAATACCTATACTTCTGCTGTTAAAAACTCGAATACATTTTTGAAAATCAGGAAAAAGAATATGTAAGGAGGAAAATGAAGAAGAATAAATTAAAATTAAATGTCGATAACACAATTAAAGAGTCTCATATACAGAATAGGAACAAATAGATCCTAACTACACACATTTCTCTCGTTCCCCAAAACTTTTCGCCGCTTCCCCAGATCATATGAGCTTCCCCATATATGGTGCTTTATCTGAATGTATAATGACTGAACACACAGGCACAAAGCATAATCAGCACTACCAACACACACAACACACACCACACACAAACGTCTATGATAGTATAGCACTGTTCTAGAGAGCGAAATTAAATTTTTTTGAGAGAATCCTAACCCACAGCCATAAGATGAACCTCTTGCCAGTCCTTCTACCTAAGCTCCTATATGCAAAATTAGCAACTTTTGTTTGTGCAAATATTATAATTTAACACTTTAGATTGGTTAGAGAATTGCTGTCCATCAATAAAAAGTTCCCCTACGGTAGTATATGAAAAGATATAAAGAAATAGTCTATTTTATCATAGTATCATGATTTAAATTAAGTTATTTGATGCAGAACGTACGATATGTATAAACATATTTTTTTATGGAAGTTATTTTATTATATATAATTACAATTATTTATTAGTTTTCGTGTTGTTTTGAGTTCTTTGCAGATGTTTGCTACAACTGTTAACGACTGAATTCATAAAATGTTATTCAACGAGACTTTTATAGTAGAGCTAACTACGAGTTTTTTTTATGAGAACAAGGGGGACAGCCTAATCTGGAGAATGGAGTAAAGACCAATTTATATATAATAATAAAGATATCGATATATATATATATAGGTTATGGTAATAAACTATAGTACTCAACCGATAATATCGTATATGAACATCATAAAATGTAATAACCTAATCGATAAATCAATTAATAAACCTCTAGGGATATACCATAAAAATCAAAAGTCCCCCTGGAGGTAGGTGGACTCCGTCACTACCCCTTACTGATGATATATAGTATACTATAATCCCATTATTAATAATATAAATAATCCATACTCCAATTTTTATGAAGAACAAAACGTTATATACCACTAGTATAGCTTATATCCCAAACCTATATTAAAATAATATCGTTATATATATATATATATATTAGTTAGTGAGCGCCAAGGTTTGATACCCACGAGAACCAGACCTCACCTATTTTGGAAGAGGACTAAACCTTGCTTTAAACTTGCGATATCTAAACTAATCTATATGATGGGTATAAAGGACGAATCCGCTCGTTAGAATATTACAAAGTCCCGTAGGAATGTATATAGAGGGGTCACCCCCGAGTTTGCAAAATTGTGTACGCGCCATTGCGGCTACGCCCTGCTGAAATGGCAGTTTGATCTGCTGCTAGGGTGAGTTAAACTAGGTTTTCCTAAGCACGAAGCATTTCGTTTGTCTTTTGTGACATATGCCGAACGCACCTGCGTGCAAGGTCAAGTTGAGCATGACCTGCAAGGCCTCTGTATTGAACTCCGACAGACAGCAAGATGAAAGCGCGCGTGCCGCAAGTACACATACACACTTATTATTATTGACTCGTATATTGATTGTTAAGTGATGTGAATTGGGAACCTTTTTAAGTGCCTGTCTGTGTTGACATTGAAAGTGAAGGGAATCGTTTTTCTCACGCCACTCTAGCGGGATTGCCCTTTAGATCCGCATTGGTTGCTTACTTCGCACTCACGTATCTGTAGGATCCAGAGGTATAATATAAATAATCAATAGTATCTATTATGCAAGTGAGATTTTCGTTATTGGTAGAGTGTAAAATTTGAGTAAGGTGAGCGTAGTTAGATGGTGACACACTGTATGTTATAAATGAGCGTAGACTATACATCCCCACGTAGTGTTTTTCTCACACAACTGTATCCGCGCATCAACACCGCTCATTTAAAACAACTCCTGACAAGTAGCTTATATCGTAATATGACTGAAATTTGCTGATTAGTGAGATCAGTCAGTTGAACAATATTCCTAGATAAACGTTGATTATGTCTCGTAATCTATGAGGAGAGATAGGCTATACAGTCACGTTCGGTCTGGAATGCTATTGCAATGATTGTGTCAAAGTATATTTAAACAAGTCAGTTTTTCTTATGGCGATGAAAGAGAAAAATATAAGCCAAACAAGATTGATTGGACTTGCCTATTAAGGGTTATTTGCCAGTGTCGTAGAATCCATCACAGTAATATGGATAGGTTATATAAGGCTCGCATAATAGTGGCTGTTCTCGTCTCTTCAGGACCCTTCGCATTATGGACGTACGGTCTCTGACAATGAAACATTGAGCTCCAGACATTGCAGAAGACAAGAGGTCGAAAAAGGAGAGTAATGAGAAAGAAGGTGGAAAAGATGAAAGTAAAGGGAGGGATAAGAAATAATAGAAAGGAAGACTCTGGCTCAAGATGTAGAAGAATGTGATCAGATCACTGATGCTGGCTCTGGTGCTGTGCTTACTATTGCCAAATAAAAAAAGAAATAAAACAATTAATATAAATTATTATTTGATTACGGGATGAAGTCGTGATACATCATTATTATTGTTGCTTAAAATACTATGTATGGTATAAGCGTATGAAGGTAGAGCTCGCACTAGGATTTGTCTTGAGACCCTCCCCATGACACGCACACGCAGGTAGCCAGTCATCAGGATCACTGTGCGAGTATAGCGGGAGCGACGACAAAGCACCAGTGTCAATCCGCCGCGAGGGCATCGCAGCCGATGCGCGGCGCCCGCAGGCGTCGGCACGGCCCGAGATGGCGATCCACCACTGCGATGTGAGAGCGACGACCCACCGGCGCGATCCGACGCGTGCGCGAGCCCCCAGTGCACCCTAAGATCCAGACACGGACGAGGTGGTGTGCGTTCGCTGTCGTCAGAACCACCCTCGCGCGTTACTTAATACGCAATTACGATCTACGTGGTACCGAGTGAATTGCGAAGATGTTCTTGTCTTTCATACCGAATACTATTTGTGTTATTTGTATTTTTAGAAACTTCCTTTCATTGTTGCATTTTTAACGTTACAACATTCAGTGCCTAATGGATTGGTGCATTTTGGAGAATAATTAATATTCTAAGAATTCTTTTATCTCGATATATAAAAAATATAGATTGTGGAAGGAAGACATAACCCTTGTTTCTATTATATTTAAAGCACATTCTATACCTATTAAGATCCTTTTAATTTAGCCATATAATCTATTTTCTATTTTTTAGCATCATAAATGGTAATATTTACATAGTAATTTCATATAGATCAGAACATTAGACAAATTATTTAAAAAAATCAATTCTGCTATGAACGCCATAATATTTACTACCCACTTCAGGCTTAAAACTTAGCTGATATGTTTTTTGCGCTTGAACTAAAAAAGTAAGTACAAGAAACAGATATTGAAATTATTTTTTCACTAGTTTATAATAATATGAATAGATTACATAATGATTAGTCTAAACATGTTTAAATATAATCGAATGACAGAGAAGTCAAGAGATAATTAAACTAAAACATTATTGTTGTATTCTATTATACACAGTATCCGCCAATGTCATTGCTTGAAACAGTCTCGAAGGAGACCCCATATTTGAGAAATGTGAAAGGATACTGAAGGTACTCTAGTAACTAAAAGAGATCCAACCTTTCACTCAGTAAACAGAAGATTATATTATATTATCTTAGCAAGAATTGTATGTGTCGATTTAAACATTTACATTAAACATACAACTTTGTTAAACACTCCGATTGGTGGGATTATTTTCTTTAAATTGCTTACTTGTATATCTTAGGCATAATTTTTATCCGAACTGCATGAAAAATTCAGGACATTTGTAGTCAGTCGGGAAGAGATGCACATTTTTATTACTGTAGATCACTTCTTTTTTATTTACTGTTGACATAAGGTGTATGCAATGTCACGTGCTGATAGTTTTCAAAGTATTTGATTCTTTTGGTAAACCCTGGAAATAGCATTTTCAATTCTTGTCATATTTACACAATAAGGTTGAATTTTAACAAGATCACGATAGCAATCTAATAGGACTTCCGGGATCACTGTGAATATCTTATCTTTACAAATTGTATCGTGCAAAATTAATTATGTTTGCTTTAGTTGAAGACATGGTACAAAATGATTACAACGAAAATGTATGTCTATCTGTCCCAGTAAATCAAGTCTATGGCCATTTTTCGAGGTTTAGAGATATTTCATTCTTTCGCATTTTTCGATCATTTTAACTCTCATTTTACTTATTCCACTCATAAAGCAACTATCGAGAAACAATATCTGATGTATTTCGGACGTGTGAAGGGAGCACAGGAAAACATTACTCAGAAATCTGCAGTTAAAAGCCTCCAACAAGTTACAGGATAATCATTGGGGGTAACTACAATATTGTTTATGTAGGTGATTATATCAAACAAGCTTAAGAGGTAACCTCTTTAGAGCCAATACATCTCTTCGTCCGCACTTTGAATCTCTATTACACCCAGGAAAGTATTTCACAAGAGGATGAAAATTAACTTTTCATTATAATCCAGATGTGACATTTGTATAAATTCTCATCTATAATACACGATACTACTCTATATTATCTTCACATGATAGCCAGATAAAGTCTGTTAGATGCGATGACGAATTGAGACCGAAATCAAGTTGCAAAGAGTAAAGTTAACGCTCGCCAGTCCGACTTGCGGTGGAAAGTAAATTTAAAATGATTTTTAGGATGACCCCATCACCCCTCTCCCACCCACCCTACACTATCCGCTCCCTTACAAATTGATATTCACAAGAGAAACCTTGTTTATAGTTTAATGTCGAACCTTCAACTAATGCTGAGCTCAGCATCCCTTCTAAAGAGAGCAATTGGTATATCCTCTCTCTCACATATATAAGAAACACACGATGATCGCATACAATTATACTGTTTTTTTTATACACATCACTAAGCACACTCTAAAAACGATTAGTCCTCTAACTACTTCTAACAAGGGAAAATAGATAGTATTTGGTGGAATTGAGAATAAAACTATTATAGTAATGTATCTCTTTATTTCTATATACTCTAGGGTTATTCTTTCTTGTGAAGGTAAGCCGTGTAGAGAACATACATATTGTATTCAGTGTCCCATTCTTACTTTTTTATATCATTAATTCTTTACAACGGGAGCATAAGAGGACTAGATATGTTAATTCTCATTTTTTCTGGCGATATAACCTCCAGAGATGATTGTAATGTAGATACTTACAGAGGTATGTAAAATGTTAGATCACAATATTAAATTCCAAAAAAATTTTTGACTTAAATCAAAGATTCAATAGATAAGAGTAGTGATTAAGAAGGAGAGAAGGGTAGTTGGATGGTGGCTATTGGAGATGGCTTATTCATGTCTACTGAGCTTCACAGTGACGCCCGAAACCATAGATCCATTCTCGTATAACATAATATGCAAACCTTATCGTTCATTCATTAGCGTGAAACGTCAGAGGTATCAAATCCGTGAGAGATAGGACGTTAGAATAAAATTTATGCTCTCCGGAGCACTGCTTACTTGTCCATAGTGATGTACTGGATCCTACAGGCTTCGCAACAGAGAAGAAAGAAGAAAAGAGGTGTTCGACAAAGCAAAAAAAAAATAAAATGACACAAAAAAAAGAAAAAAAGGCAACAAAAAAATCACACAAAAAAAAAGAAAGAAAAAAAAAAAAAAGAAATTGCCAATAATCAATAGAAAAAAAAAAAGAAAAAAAGAAAATTAAGAAAAAACTAAAAAAAAAATATAGGAACCAAGATGAAAAAGGACAATCAGAAAGAAGGATAGAGTAAAAATTGAAGAAGTGATATTAAGACGAAACACCTTTCTGTTATGTAAATCATTTTCAAAGGAGTGACGGCGATCAGAGATTTCTCACGAAGGAAATTTTACCGATGAATTAAAATAAAATTAGAAAATATACGAATGTTTCCAGAACTTCCATTCAAATAACTTCGAAAATTACAAAGATGTTAATCGAATTTCATGAAGGGTTATATTGATATTAAAAAAGCAATCTTCAATATGTAGCTGACAACTAGCACAGGACCATAAAAATTATAAATCCATTAGCACCATGATTTGAATGCAATACAACAGTTTGAATGAGGACTAGTAGCCGACAACGTTTTCACAGAGTTTACTACAGCAATCATGTTAATAAACACATACACAGTATTTTTTTATACACCAGAATATCTATTCATCAGGCCACATAAAGTACAAATGACGGATGTGTCTTTAAACACGCAGTATTTCTGTAATCAATTGTCACGGTATGGAGCCAATAGTATTATGGATTTGAGTTAGTGTTCAATGTTGTGGGCTAGCCCGAATATAGTTCCCCTTACTCAATCAGTTAAAAGAGGCTCTAGCACAAGCGGATATGACAAAAGTTACATCAATTGAGGTACCTCATCATGTTTCACTACTCTTGAATGAGTATTCATGCCTCAAGAACACCATAGAGTTTGTTACTGCGTACAAATATCTTACCCTCCGAGATTGAGACAGTATACATAAAATCCTGATTTTAATGTAACTCACCCATAAGTAGCTATGGTAATTAATCTTACTCTATCTTATAGTAGAAAATTTATTAAAACCCTGTTAAACTTTCTGTTAAACACGGTTACATAAACTGTCTGTGGAAGATGAATATAATTTATACTATATTGCTATAGCCGGTGAAGTAATGCCAGTACGAATCTTATAAAAAGAAATGTTCCTTAAATAAGACGTACTGCAGTCAAGAGAGTCCGCAAGTATACGACTACGTCACACACGTAGAAACTATCATGTAAAAAACAATATGCGAATATCCATTGAGTAATACTGTCGGCAAGATATAGAGCTATTAAAAATTAAGTAAAGAAGCTATTACAGTTATAGTTGTGGTGTTTTTTTTGTGTTCCTACTTTTACTACTTGTTCGTTATAAGCCTCCTTATTAATAACCAAGTGGCATTGCTCAAATGTATATTGTAAGTTTAAGATTGGCTGTTTACCCTTATCTTAGCGATATGAGAAGACGATTGTAAAAGTATACACAGATATACCATTAAATACCTTACTCACATACAACAATCAACATAATCAATCATACTAACTATAAACTAATCAGCATTAGCACATAATATATCAACATAATTTAGATCACATACAACAAGCGCATGACAACATAACAAGCAGCCACAACAAAAAACAGCTATGAACACATTAGCATAACACATACCTCTATCATACATCACAACAAGCATATAAATACAGTATCGATTTATATACACACCTCTAATCAGCAATTCAATAGCACATGGCATACAGATCGGTATAATATAACCATATAATCACACCCATTGATTCAATCATACTATACCTATGAGTTTATAATTCGATCCTTCAATTTGAACGAGTATAATATAATTATGAGAATAGAGTAACTGACAATCAATATATTTAAAAAATAAAAATCTATCCCCACTTCCCTGTAATAGCTAAATGTATAAAAAAGAATCCATATATTATACAGGATACCAACATTAAATATGCTTTAGACGTACAATTTATGATAACTCAGCTTTAAGGAAGATGACGAGCATCTTATAGCATACAGATATACTAATGGTCTAGGTGAAAAGAGAACTAATTTTAGGACATATACTCAAGGGAAAGGTCTTACCAGGTGTATTGGTACGATCAAGAAAACGCGGTCACGCTGGACAAGCTCCATATTATACCCTATTAGTATTTTAAAAGAGTCAGATTAGAGCAGTGGGATGATCTCGGTTTTTTTTTTCCAAATATTTCAAACCCTGCGTTATTGTCTAGAAATAAGAAGAGAACGACAATAAATCCATAGCTTTAGAAGGCCAAATATATATTGAACAGGCTGATATCTGATCATTCTCCAGGCAACGCGAATAGAGACGACAGAGAAGAGCATCCCTGTTGGAGTGACAGGTTGGAACCAGGACAAAAAAGAACTTCAGACTAATTAATTTTTCAAGAAGTTTAATCATGAATTAAACAGAGATTAGCGGATCTGATAATATTCCTATTGACGATCTCTAGACATGATGCAAGTAGCATGGCGAAAAGCGTACAGTTCTAGCATCGGATATGACTCGAAAGTTGATAAATAGAGGTAGACATAATACGTTCAAGCGAGCGAGAAACCGAATAAGAAAAAATCCATACAAAGTATCAAAATGGATTAGCATGGCACTGAGTTGATTAATATATTATGATTTTTTAATCTAGCAGCGTGGCAATTGATTGTAATTCTAAAAATTATGTACCGTAACTAAGCTACTGTAGTAGTTATATATACCCTAAATACACTATATACTAATATCAAATATATAAATATACTTAAGTACTCATATCATATAGTACACCTAGTCAACCTCACTTAGTAGTATAGGGACGTACGTAAGTAAACAATTATATATTCCTATACTCTAAGTAAGGCTACTAGCCTAACTATAGTATATTATACCTATATATACACTAAGAAATAGTTATAGATAAATAAGTACCATACACAACATGACAGCGCTATAGTATATACTATACCAAAATGGAAGGGCTATGTATCAAGTCGTATATAATTATATATGAGTAATATAGTACGGTAACTAATTATAAATAATTACTATTATATGGGATACTACTATTACGCTAGGTGACCACTATGTACCATAATAGCGTGAATAACCAGATATAATTCAATGACCACCTGTTCACTCCAGTCTGGAATACTACTTGAGCTATTGCTTTATAGTAGACTTTGCTAAATATCTAAAGGACATGAGTTAAATTTATTTTTAATGTAAAAATTATAAAATACTTTGGCACCATATATATATATATCTGATAATTATTTTTTTATATAACCTTTTCAGTATAATATTAATAATGGAAATTTTATATATGTATACATGTAACAAATTGACGATCATAGGAACCAAGGAGCAGAGATGCTGTCACAGCACAGCATATTACTTTGAATGTCAGAGAACAACCATACAGATATTCTGCGCGTATTATATCAAGGTCGCTTTGCTTTCATATTTTATTGTATCGCTGCGAGACGTAAGAAAAAAAGAATTGCATATAAAAAGACATAGACCAACGGTGTAGGATGCTGTTACCTATCTCGTATAGATCTATACGATTTCAACAAAGAAAATTTTCTACCTCTCTGTGCAATATATTACTATTATGCTCCCACATATGTAGATAGCGATATGTCAATTAGAATGTTGACCGATATATGGGATAAAAGTATAAAATCTTACTAATGAGAAGGATATCGAACATTCTTTTGTGCGAGTAGATGTAGTATGACGCAAAGACAGCATGATGCGATATAAAGGTTTATAGAAAGACTCACAGAATACGAAAAGAGCAGTTCTTAGCAGGACAGTCAGAGAAATTAAGATAAGATAAGGATATACAGATATCGTTTATTTCTATGAAACAGATATAGAGAGTGAGCAGAAGGTTATTTATGAGTAAGATGAAGTTTCATATTTGAAATAATTACTGAGAGTAAAAAAGATGATAACCTAGCGCAAGGGGTGGCCAGACCCAGTGGCGACACTGACGCCACACACCGAGCTTGCGCGCATTGGATGATTATAAGTGTCGTACTGCGCGCAGATTGCACTACAGGACTTTTAAGGTTTGAAGGATAATTCTAGTAATATATTAACTGGGTCTACGTCAGCACGATTTCTGTAGCGAAACGCATATTTCACTATGAAAACATAAAGAATAATCGAGATTCATAAAATATCCAGAAAGTATATGTGTGTGTAAAGAACCTGGCAATGAATATAAAGGTAGTATCGTAACTAAAATCGAGCAATTGTCTATTCCGGCTATTAAAATAGTCAAGGTCCATCAGTGAAAAGCACGTTATGAGCGATTGTTTGATGAAGTTGACTCTTCATCAGCTAAGTAGAAACATATGATCATAATTAAGATACTAGCAAAACCACCAGAGACATCTATATGACAAAAAACAGTAGAGAAGATAAATGACGTGGTTCCTGCGTTAGCTGAGAATTCCACGCAAAAGACATATTGACTAAGAAAAAGGAAGAAACCAGAAGATCGAGGAAATATATTTAGCGTAAGACGTAGGTATAGCTGAAGACACCAACTTATCGACACGAGATAGAGCAAGGAAGAGCGTAGTTCATAGCGAAATCTGCCTTCTAGCATTGGCGAAAAATATAACAAACACATTATAAATCTGGCACGGCGCCGAAAAATGTTGAAGTCTAGTCTCGCAGAATGATATAAATTGACAACGACATACATATCAGGTAATAAAGTTATAAAGAGCCCAAAGCAAAAACAGAGAGTAGCTATATCAAGCGCAGAGCAGAGATATAACGGCACCCGTATCGAGAAATACTGCTCTCAGGAATGTATCTACAGTTCCGAACGGTGGAAGACCTTGTCACATTCTTGTACTTTCTTGTCTCTAGCTTTTGATGAGATTCAGAAACGGCACATATGTGATGTTGACCCAAGTGTAAAGCACTGTTATATAGACAGGTAACACTCGATAATACCAATTTCTAATGTTCTTTGAAGAACTTCCAGTCTTGGAGTCATTGCGATGCGTTACAAACAAAGAGTATCAAGACATTAGTTCTGGAAAAGGAAAATCGAATAGCCTAGATTGATAATCTACAACAACAATATAGCCGCACACTATCGCTATAGCGAAAGACTACACATTAGTGGCTATGCTCGACCTCAGATCGGAGGCTTCACGTTCGTCATATGATAGGTAAAGTCAATGGCAATTTTTTAAATCATCCCCTTTTACTACCGAGAGTTCATGTTGTGGAAAAACTCTGGTTGAAAATATGCATGTAATGCTAAAACCAGGAGTTAGATATCAAATGTATTTGTAATAAAATCAAAGTTTAGAAGCAGAAAGAGCATTATAACAGACAGAGAACTCTTCAGGAAAAATTACTAGTTACCGACACGTGTGAGAATACTGTGACCTTATGGAGAAAACGATATGGTGAACTTGTCCTTCATTGATAGGTGCGCTGGCTTTTTAAAAGCATTAGATTTATTAGCGCAAGATTTTGGTAATGAAAAAATGCTTTTAATTTTTAGACAGTGAGAAAAATGAAGCAAGACTGTATACCAAGAACCCTATTCATCATGAAGCAAACAACTGGCTATATTATATATTTGGACGATTATGTAGGTGAGTGAATAGTACTATTCTATCTAAAAAGCTCTAATGATATCTAGAATTTAAAACTATACAATAGGAACCAAGACATAATAATTATGATGGTTCAGGCTGTAGTTAGGTCTCAATAAGCTATCAGTTCAAGTTTAAATTAAAATGTAAAACTGGAATTTTCTTCAGTTAGAAAACTGTAGGATTGAAGTTAAATATGCCATACCTGAAAGAGCAGAGGAGCCTGTGACTCTGGAATAAATAAGCAATATTGACCTATAATTATTAATTAGAAAATAAAAATCTAATGAATAGTGCAAGGGTCATTTGAATAAGTCGTTTATTCATATATATATATAATGATGATGCTAAAAGAAGCATAAACTGCATATATAGCTTTATATACGCAAATTTGTAAATCCACATTTTAGCATCTAGGTGAAAAAAATAACGTTAATGTATGATGTATAATTAACCTAGTAACATACAAATGAGGCAATCGTAATAATTACAATAATATGATTGAAAGAATCACGTAAAATGCATATTATAAATTTCATGCAACGCAGATGATTTCTTTTATCCAATGATTCAATATACTAAAACTACCTATGTTCCTTTTGAGCTATTTATATAGGGAAACAAGTTATATTTCTCTGGAAACTAATAGAATAATTTGCCAAAAAGTATCAATTATATAGAATATAGATATTATAAATGAACATACAGATGTGGATCAAGAGCATTATCATCCGATGAAATATGATTTAAAAGACAAATCAACGAGAGAGAGTTTTTGAAAGACTGGAATACGACGATTATAAGTGCATACACACCTTATGATATAAAATCTCTTGCTGCTACTCACATTAGCTCAGACAAATTTAACAACCAAACATTGAAGACGAGCGGATATGTATACCAAACACAGGCTACATAAATGTATCAGTTGAAATTGGTCAAGGTATATGTATATTGTAGCGAATCATAAACACCTGTTTAGCAAAAACCATAGTCCATCAGCTTGAAGAGCTATTTAAAAATGTTCACATTATGTGTCAAGATTACATAATCGTCAGAATTGAAACCTTTCCCGCATCTGAGCTCAGTCTGTGAAACACCAACCTTGCTGCGCATGGTATATGGAAAAGGTTGGCATCACTCACCTTAATATTATAGAGTAGGTATCTTACATACATTAGCTATTTTCAGTTATAAAGCCGCAATTAGTATGAAATGATAAATACAAAGAACTATAAATAAAGAGATATGTAATGCATAGGTATTTCACGAAAGAGTGTAATACATTTAAAAAAATACAAAAGATAATAAGATAGAAATTTTTAATCTTAAAGTTTTCAATATTATATCGGCATAATGAAGTAGTTTAATTTCTGGAACTGTGTAGTGGAACCATATCTTTAAGTAAGAGTGAAATGATTTAAGGATTAAATATTGTAAAGTATTCTTAACAAAAGTGGGAATAAATAATAGTTTCGAGGTGTAGAGATATATAAAAAAGGGAGAATTATGTAATTGAGTAGTTTATGACATTTATGGAATATTTGTCTGTAGAGATTGACTACTTTATAATTGGCTATGGATTTAATCCAGGAAGGATTTTTGTCAATAGAAGATAATGAAAATAACATTATTTCTATATCAGAATCACTTTTCTACGGTATTGAAAACAGGTTGAGAGAATAAATACATATCCTTGCGGACCTATTAAGACAGTGTAGAAAATAAGTAACATAGGGGGATTCTAAATACAAGAAATAGCAGAAAAAACATATTTTTGAGATCCTAAAGGAGTCATAGAGTATTGTCCGTGATGATGTAAATAGAAAATAAGCTAATAGAAAAGTAGGAATACTAAAGGAAGGTAACTATAATTGGAAATTATAACAGTATCTTGTCAAAGATGTGCTCGATCTCACTTTTTTTCCTACTTCCTCTATGGAGCTTCCAACATTTTATTATATCATGCTATATAATAAATGCTAGTGAATATACGGTTATTGAGATACACTTATTCATATGATTCAGAGATATCTAGCTTGGTGAAAACATGTGGCACGAGAGTAAAGAAAAATTTCAATTCATTATCTTTATAAACTGGCATTGCCTTCTCTATCACGTTATTGTTCTTGTTCTCACAAAATCTAACATACACGAGAGTATATAATTAACAAATACTTCATGACTATATTCAATTCTCATTATAAACCCTAATAACTGACGATAGAAGAACTAGATAGAAAGCACAGGATTAAGTGAAGCACTAAATTCTCGATGTAGTCGAGTAGAGAGAATATACCTGTTACATATTTGGCGTTGTTTTACTCTCGAAATAATTTAGAAATGTTTAGATTATGTTAAATAATGTATTAAAAAGTTAACGCTAGCACGAGGCTAACCTCAAAACGAAGGCAAGAAATGAATATTCTTAACTGAAAATTATGCAATAAACAATATGGTCTACTATAAATCAGATAGTATGACCGATAGGTGATCATTATGACTTAAACAAATAAAATATGAAGACAAGATGAGAAAAATATGGTAAAGATTTAGTGTTTCTGTTAATAAAACCCGTATAATACGAGATAGATAACGTGTTAAATCACTAATTATAAACTTATATAATGAGGATTAATAATATATTAAATTAATAGTGAAACCTGATATAGATATAATCTTATTATTATATCCGCCAGCATTCAGTTGGATTTACAGTAGGATTAGAGTTAATCTCACAGATGGATACAAAAGATATCGAGACGAAAATAATAAACCATCACTCTAAAGGCTCTGAATGCACTACTATGTTCATACACAATAACGATGGAAGAGCTACAACTATGTGCACAAAATATGATCACCGTCAGACATTCATGAACAAATATATTGTGATCCATGTCATGCTCTTCAGAGTATCTCATAATACTCTTTGCTGTTGTATTTACTGGCCGATAGTATATATACATGATATTCATAGATCACCACAGTACAGATAAAACCACTTCCTGGGTAGATATCTTATAAGCTCTTGTTTTATACGAGTAGTAGTTTCATCTATTCTTACTTCGGCTTTTTCACAATATATAGTTATTTTCCATAATGATACACTTGAGTTTATGCTGTAAACTTGATATCGGAAGGAGGAGGTTTACCCCCCTAACCTTTGTATGAATGTAATAAACTTAATATCGAAGGGAGAAGTCTTCCCCTTACCATTGTATGAATGTTATAAACGAAATCGCATGTGTAAATATCAGTCATGATAGAAGGATAGCTACCGTCGTACATATAATCCTAAGTAATAATGGACTCAAGAGAAACGAGATAACTATCAGGGGATAACACAGAATAGACAGAGAGGAGCAAAAAAGGAGTAGTATGTTTAGTGGATTTCTTGCATATACACGTATATTTCACAGGACGGGCCATCCATATGTGTATATCCCTAAATCAGGTAAGGTTAAAATAGTCTTGAGCGTTTTTTCACTATAAAATAAAGCACCAGATTAGCGACCAGGGAGAGACCCACTTTACAGGATATTATATGGGAGTAGTTCACTGAATCCATTCTATCCGTAACAGGGTAGAGCGTAAAGACAGTACGAATTAGCCTGAATGCATATATGATAGATAATGTTAGGATAATGTAATGCTGAATAAAAAGACACGAAACGTAACATCCCACGGAGTCAAGGTGGTAGGTCAGTATGAAAAAACTATTAAGGATGTGAAACCACCAATTGGTGACAAAAGAAGAAAGTGTAATTGATGATGAACTATTGAATAAAATAGCTAATTATTATTAAATGGAAGCATGCACATTTTCATATTATTTGCTAATCTTTGATTATATATAAAGAAGATATTAAACAAAATCTCTCCTCATATACGAGTATCGGTGAGCAGTGTACCAGCAAAATGCAATTTCCTCCATCCCTACCAGATCCTATTGTTGTAAGAGCAATTGGATCTCATCTCTGTGAATCCCTACACAGAATTATAGTAGTGTAGGTGAAATCCAACTTTATATATGTAATATATCCCTAAGACACAACATCAATTACAAATACAGAGGTATGTTACCTTCTCACGAATTCATTATTTCTAGGTTCACAATTGCGAAGATCAATATACTTACCCTTCGGATGTTTATTTTAGTAGGATCTAAAGACTAAAAGTTAGTAATGACGAGATAGGTTCAGATCTCATCAGGAATCCGATTCACATAGTATCCACACGAAAACAAATTTCACTTAGTATACGTGTTTTATATCATAACTTGAAGGTATATTATATTAAATGAATCACTATACTCTAGGTAGCATATATCTAGCTGCACTAAGTTATCACTGTATTCGAATTTATATTGAAACTTATAAATATATTGTTAAACGATGCAAAGGAGTCTCATCTACAATCATGAGGATATAATATACAATTTAAAAAGTGGAGAAAAAGCACAGAAACCCATGCGATGCTAAATCTAAAAAATATAACACCTTATGAAATATTATGTACGGGTAAATTAAAGCTATGCCTCTCCACAGGAAAGACTTAAATTCTACCAATCATTGTGATACGCGTTCATGCCAGTGTGAACTAGAGTTAATCACCTGAATTTGCTCTTAATGTAAAAGCGCTCTTTTTAGCAGTACAACTACGGCACCAAAAGCCTATCTATTAAATTACGGACGCCTATCGGATTATGACGTAAAGTTGAAAATTATCGCCCATTAAAATAGGAAATAGAGAAATCTTATTGACTGATATAACAGCGAAATATCCAATTAAGAGAATTGAAACTATAAAATTTTTTTAACTGGACCGAAGGGTTATCGAAGCAGCAATAAAGTATAACACAAATCATAGATTACAATGATGGAGACTTACCTCAGAATATCAATGGAATAATAGGAATGTAGAACACGACGCATATTCTGGATATACATATGGAAAGAGTCCCGCCTTATTTATAAATTACCTCAATTGCGGACTTAGAAGTAGGTCAAGTATTTTACAATGTATGATCAAGCTTATGGTGCATAGCTACTAGTACGACAGAGTTCTGATTATGAGAATTATATGATGAAGTACGTCACAATTCCCATTAAGATTGCACACGGCCTTTTTTGACGGGTGTTTTGCATAAGAGCGGGTATCATGCAGCGATAACGTACGGGTTGTTGATCTCAAGTAGAGAATTATGCTGAATAGATCACACGCTAATGTTGTCTTACCTAAATGAGCATCCACACTCACGCTGCGACTTTCAGCTGTGAATGCTTTGAAGGGAAATACCAGTTCACACTTTTTGATAAGGAACTTTAGGCCTTGTCCAAATTCTGGAACAAAGTTTGACATCCTCAATCTTCAGTTCTGGTGTACTCTTGGAACATTCCTGCAAGATGTACCATTATTGATAGAACACCGAAAATAATTCTTGAGATTGGTATAATGACTTATGAATGAGAAGGAAAACACTTAACTGCCTTCGGAAACGAAAAGAAGAATTTTTAGCTATTCGCCTTAATGAACTCAGTCTGTGAAATGGATACCGACCTACTGTGCTTATCTCTTCAACACTTCTCCCCGAGATAGTTTCACAGCATTTGGCACTGGAAATGATTAAGCTGAATGAATAGAACTAAATATAGCCAATGATTGTTTTATTTTCTCTTGTATCTCTCTTGCATTTATGATCTTATGCGAATGTCCCGTAGTATAAAATCATGTAATGGTAACATGATTACTTTTTTTTAACATATGATAATTAATGTATTTCCATAAATAGTGTATAATGCCCTAGAGCTACTAAGAGTAATACTATACCTAACAGGTCAATAATAGCCTGTTTAATTCCTATATTATTCATTATAATGTTTTTTTAAATAATTAATTTTTTATTTATTTAAAATGTTTAAAATATATTGATGCTTAAAAATATTTATCATAGTTAACGATTATGTAGTTTGCTCTTAATGTTTATATAGGCATTTTTAAAATAAAACTTGGTTTATCTTATACCCTCATATATTAACAGATTTCAGTTATATATACCAAAGAAAAATCAATAGGGACTGAATTTTACCACGATATGAACATGAAAAAGTTAAAAATAAATAAAAATTTATTATTGAAAACAGAGACACAGTTGCAATTTCTTCGTACCAGATCAGTACATGACGATACGCGAGGGGTGGCGCGCACGCACCCCATAACCCGTGTCGAAGACGGCCAGCCTGGAGGCGCTCGCGGGCGCGATCGGGATCGCGGCGGTCGCATACCGGATCGCGCGCGCGTTGGCATCGCGCCGACGATCGCGCGGCTCCGGACTCGGACGCACGCGCCACCGGTTTTGCGCGCGGAACTACCGGGCTTTGCGCGCCACCTCCCCGCAACCGAACAGGGAGCACTGGATGACGGACTTACCTTCTGCTGCATGGAGGAGTCTCAAACAACCATTTTAGTCGAACACTCGTACATCCTTTAATTATAACATATTTGTTAACAAAAAAAAATATTTGTATTATTATCACAAATTTTAGATAAATCTGGCACCACGCCCCAGTAAAGCCATGAGCTAAGTCTAGTGCACTCTGACTCACATTCGACTACCTACTGAGCCAGAATTCCTTCTCTATTCTTTCACTACTCCTATTATTCATATCTATTACATTCACTCTCATATCTCCTTCTATAGACGTATTACTCGAGAGCCACTGCATGTTATGACTCCTAAAAGGGTTCAGTCCATCCCCATCTCATTTCTTTTATTCTCATCACAAACGGAACCGACTTTCTCCAACTCAGAAGGAGGGTCCTATTCTACCCATAAGTTAGCGGACTTACGTAGAACCATGCACGGAAACGGGGGCAGTGATAGTGCGAGTTGCAGACGACGCTGAACAACCTACATAACCCTTACTAAGGACGACCCAATTATTGTTTGCTAATTACGATCATTATCACAAGTTCGAAAAAAGTAACCTAACCCCAGCCGTACCAGCACCCCAGCAAATGGCTCCTAAACAGACACC
>JABUQX010081216.1:45000-49274 GCA_015478945.1 Trachelipus rathkii | reverse complement strand
TTAAAGCTGACCGAGTTATGGAATAGAGCTTTTATTCCTATAGTATCGCATAATCGGATTATGAAATTATTTAGAGAGTATTATGGGAAGTACAGAAATCTTTTAAAAAACGAAAGGGCGAAAAATGATAACAAGTGCAATTAAAAGTAAATTTTCCAAGAAAATGCCAAAAAAAAGTATCATGATAATTGCAGCTTGCAAAGCAAATATATGTCTATCATTACATTATGAAAATTTCCATGAAAGTGCTATTGCAAATTGCAACGAGGGTGAACATCCACATCACTTGCAATTTCAATAGCCAGAGAAGATACTACTCCAGCTCCACCTTATTCCCAACATCGTCACTTAATTTATTTTTTGAAATACCATAATATTAGTCTAATATATCTTAACATTTCTTTCTCCTTCTTTTTTCTGGTAGCCACAATATCAACGGAACTCTATGAATCATTTTCTCTTCAGTTCGTGGTCAATAGAAACAAATTGCTCTCTTTAGGCCACTTTCGAAATTTTTCACAGTATTTCATGTCGAAAAATGCTTGCATTTTACAAGCTGCAATATTCAGATCATTCTTTTTTGGGGCATTTTCTGGAATAAATAAATTTTATTTTTGTACTTGACATTTTTTAGCCCTTTTACCATGGTTTTAAAAGTTTCTTTTTCTCATAATAGTCTTTAAATAATTCATAAGCCGATTATGCGATTACTATAGGAATAAAAGCTTATATTTCATAACTCGGTCAGCTTTTAAGAATGATTTACCTATTTCGCCCAGTGTTTAATTTCAGGGAAGCAGTCTTAACCACAAGAAAATTAGTATCGGGTATCATTCGTTTTGTAATTATTGTTTTTTAGCCGTCTTGGGGCACCAAAACAATACAACTCAGTTTTTCTAGTCTTTAAAACTGATGAAGTTGACGGCGTAGACGTCATATTTTAGGCCGTAAAGATTCAAACGATGGTATTATAAGATTAACATAAATCAAATACACAATTAAACAATAAAACACGTAATACCGATACTAACGCTCGATTCACAATGATGACAAGTGAGAAATGAAACAAGCTGGCAATTAGTTATGCATGCGTATCAGAAAGGCGCGAAACAGTGGTGGGGGAGTTAAAAGTGTTTAGTGCATTATGAAAATATTAAAGAATTATAAATGGAAATTGTTGTAGCAACAGAACAAGTTTATCTAGGTTGACCAAATTTTTGTGGTTACATGTATGCACTAAAACGTACATTTTACGTACTATTACATTAAATATTAGTACCCCCAGTGGCAACTATAATTCCTGTCATGGTATTAGAAAATTGTTACATTTTTTCAAAAAACTATTACAATCAAGCCTCTTGGGGCACCGGTAATAATTGTCGTACATCTCCCAAATTTTAAGGGTAAAGCATACATATCAAAAGGCAACTTTTCCGCACTATTACGTTTGGAAAAAAAATATATCACTTTTTTCGTTCCACCCTACTGTGCAACTGGTCCTAAAAGGTGATTTAAGGCCATTGTCATTGCCCTAGCATACGAGAATGGGGCATTGCGGTGGCCAAATGTTAAGCGGGTAGGGCAGAATAAACCTTTCCTAGTCCTAAATGCCATTAGCTTTTGGGTTTCTTCCTCTATTTCTAATGCATGGTACGCGTCGAGGAGGTCTATCGAGGTAAAAATCGTGTTTCCCCCGAGTGACGTAAAGATCTCCTCTATCGATGGGAGAGGATAGACGTCCTGGACACTATAGGAGTTGAGGTAGCGGTAATCAAGGCACACCCTTGGCTTTAAGCTGTTCTTTTTTTGCCACTACCAGTAGTGGAGAAGAATGTGGGCTGTAACAGGCCTTGATATACCCCTTTTCCAACGCTGCATCCGTGTAATCATCGATGTCCTGTAAGTACTTATGGGGCAACCGGTACTGTTTACGGAAGATTACTTTAGGAGCGTCAGGGAGTAGTTCAATTTTAAACTTCTGAAGCGGGCAGACCGGGACAGCATCATCATCAAGTGCTAGTACATCATGGAAAGTCATCAAAAGATTAAGCAAGTCTTCTAAGTACTCTGGCTTTTCAAGGATGCTGTTCTCAGCGTCTTCCTTTGACATCTTTTCTTCGATGATTTCTCTGTACACTTTCCTTAATTCTGTCTTTGATAGACCTTTAGAGCATGTGGCTACATTGGCTGACACTACTCGCTTGTGTCCACTTATGTCTGGGCTTCCTTCAGCTGATTGGCTGATTAGTGGGTAACTGCTACCTAGAGTTATCCCTTTTTTCAAATGGAATTGTTGGTCACTCAAATTTATGTAACTGAGCACAATTCTGTTATTCCTTACGGGACTGACTGTGTTTGCAATATACAGTGGTCCTCTGGAGAGAGCTGGGGTCATGATACACTTTCGCTCCAAGTCAAAATCATCTTGAGTCTCAGGTCTAACCTTTATGTACCCATATGAGTTGCTTGGCAGTATAGTGTTTTCAATCACCTTCAAATCGATTACAATATCTTCATCGATCGTTAAATGTTCATTTTGGTTAGGGTCAGGGTTCGTTGAAGCCTGTAAATTCTCCGATTGAGTCGAACTTTCTTTTTTAGTAGAAGTGTGCTTATGTTTTGGCTTGGCTCCTCTGGGCGCAGGACTGTGAGGAGGAGGGGAGGCTAGGATTTCTTCCTTTTCTGGCTCCGTTCTCCTTGTCTCTCGATTCAGCTGGGCTCGAGCGGTACCGTACGATGCAGAACTTCTTTCATTTCCCTGAGGCGCGGAGGGCCTGTTTGGGTGCGTTACTGACAAAGTTGCTTCTTCTTCCTGTGGGAAATAACCGTTCATGGCGGTGGGGATTGACTGACAGGGCTGCCTTCCTTTGCAATGGAAGGGGACCGTGCGCAACATGTGCTGGGTCGACTGACAGGGTTGTCCGCCTTTCCTGTGGAAAAGATTGGTTCGCAACTGATTGTTCAGTTTGGTTTAAATGTTTTAAAGTTCGATCGGAATCCCTAAAATATTTAGAATACCTACTACTTTTTTCCCCCTTGGCCACTGATGGCTTGGGTGGATTCTTTCTGGGCAGAGGGGAGTCTTTTACTTGTCTAAGGCTCCCATCTGAGCGTTCTCGGATTAAATAGATACCATACTTGGCAAAGACTGGTATGTCTATCTCTTTTTCTTCGTGGATAGACATTTTTGAAGAAAACATATTCAAAGTGATGGGTAAATTAGATAAAATGTTGTTCCCCAACAACATGGACCAACTGGGTTCTCCCTGTACCTCGCTCACTTGGAAAGTGGTGAGGTAATATTCTTTGTGCATGCGGAGGTACAGCTGCACCTCTCCTCTTAACTTAGTTGGGTTGTTATCGACCCCTTGTACCACCAGGTCTGTTTTTTTTTTTTTTTCGGAGCGGTACTTTGAAGTTACCTTCTTTCTCTAACTCTTTTAACCGCTTGGGTGTTACGAGGGATATGCTGCTCCCACAATCTAATAAAACACACGCTCTAGCCTCCTTACTACCTATTGAGGGAGTAAGATGGACATTAGTATAGAAATGGTGTCCCAGTTTGTATGGTTTTTCAACACTTTCCTGAAAAAATGTTTGGGCAACTTTTTTATCTTTCTCTTCATTTAATACCCACTTATCATATCCTTTCTTATTTTTTCTTTTTATTGTTTTCCAGCCTTTGCCCCCATCCGAAAATTTTCTCTGTCTGTTCTTTCCTCGGAGAGGGAGAGGAAGGGCTCTCTATCTAGGGACTTATCTTCCTCTTCTTCTTCTTCACTTAACTCAGAGTCTCTTCGCTGGCCTTCTGCCACATAAACTCTAGTGCTCTTTTTCTCACCGGAGGGCTTGTATCCTTCTTTCTTCTTCGTGAAGATCCTGGGCCCTCGCCTGTCTGTAGTGAAACGCTCAGGTTTCTGGGCCTTCACGCCCTTGTCCATATCGACTTTGCTGTTGTATGGAATGAACATTTGGTTTTCTCCGGAAGAGGGTTTCCATGAAGGAGCATCTCTGCACCTGGGTTGCGAGCCCCTTTTATGATAAGCTTGGCATACCCGGCAATATGGCAATCCCCAGCGACAGGTTCTCGACGAGTGTCCGATAACTTCACATGAAAAACAAACGTGGTTTTCTTTCAATTCTTGTTCGGTCACTCCTCTAATTATTCCTCTGTTTTTTCGTGGAGTTTGCTCTGTTCTTGCCTCATCTGTCTTCCTCCGGAAAACATTTGTTGATCTCATCTCTTCTCTTCTCTTATCCTCATATCTTGGTTT
>JABUQX010081216.1:22500-32500 GCA_015478945.1 Trachelipus rathkii | reverse complement strand
GGCATTCTCCTCCTCCTTCTTCTCCTCTTAGGTGTCCTATGTCTTGCCTGTGAGTACATTTGATCGGGTGCATGGCTCCTGAGATCCATGAACGTTAGGAAGGCGGGGTGGCCCGGATGGCATTCCTCCCCGGAGTTTTGAAGGGAATGTGCTATACGTGCTGACCCAGGCCCCCTCGTTCAACGTATATTCTCTATGTCCCATACTGCACTTTCCCTCAGTGTTGGAAGCACGCACATGTTCAACCTATTCCGAAAAAAGAAGCCGCTCTGATTCCTTTCTAACTATCGCCCTATAGCTCTCATTGTATTCTATCTAAGATCTTGAAACCCTTCTTCAACTCTCACTTCTTAGACCATCCGGAATCTCTCTTCTTCCGATCGCCAGTATGGCTTTCGCGTTCAAGGTCTACTGGCGAAATACTTTCATATTTAACCGCTTTATGGTTTTCCGCTCTTAGGAACTACGGGGAGACTTGCGTGGTGGCGCTTGACATATCTAAAGCATTTGACCGGGTATGGCACGCGCCACTGCTATCCAAGCTCCCCTCCTTTGGGTTTCCTCTTCTCTTGCTTACTTATGTCTTAGCTTTCTTTCAAAGTCGCTTCAATATTCCGGCTGTGTTGATGGAGCGACGCTTCTTTCTTTTTCTGTCAATGAGTGGTGTTCCGGCAGGTTCTGTCTTATTCCTTACTTTATTCCTACTTTTTATTAATGATCTTCTCCCTGCACATATAACTCTATCCACTCATATGCCGATGACTCGACCCTTCATTCTTCAACTCATTTCAATTCTGCTCCCTCTTTTACTTCTAGAATTGCCTCTCGTCTTAATCTTTCCGATTCTATTCTCGTGTATCTGGATAGAATTTCCGAGTGGGGTCGTCTCAACTTGTGAAATTCAATTCTTAAAAACTCAACTTCTACCAAATCTCCCTCTCTAAAACACCTTCTAACTTTTCTATCTCTTTTCGACGGTTCTCTCGTCTCTCCTGGTTGACATATAAACATCCTTGGCCTCAACAATAAACAAAAAAAATGTCTTGAAAACCTCACATCACAACGGTTGCTAGGCGGCCTCAAAGAAACTGGAGTTTTATTTAGACTGCGAGACCTTTTTTCCTTTCTCAGTTACTCCAGCTATACAAGGGTCCTCATCCGCTTTTGTATGGAGTACTGTTCTCATATCTGGGGGGGCTCTGGTTTCACCCGGCTTTTGGACAGGGGTCGAGTCAAAAAGCCAAAAGGCGTATAAACTGTTCTGGTACTTTCCACTTCACTTGACCCTCTATCTTGCGGCGAGTTGTGGCTTTTTCTCTTTTCTATAGGTATCGTAGCAGCAGGTGTTCGAGGGAACATACCACTCGCGTACCACCACCTTTTACGTCGCCCTCGCAGCACAAGGGGTGCTGTGTCTGCTCACGAGTTTTGCTGTAGATTATTGGTAAACTCCAGGCTTAGAATTCCCGCTGCGGTGCTTCCTCTCTTTCCTGCCACCTCTGTTCTGTGGAACTCTCTTCCATCTTCTGTGTTTCCTGGCTGAAATTAATCTCCACGCACGTTAAAGAGCCTGCGTCTGCTGCTCATCTGCGTGAAGTTTGCGCTAGGCGGATGCAATTTTTGGCGTTGTAACCACCCCTCCTGAATAGGGCTCTGCCCGTGAGTGGTGTGACAACTGACTAACAAAAAAAAAAAAATAAAAAAAAAAAAAAAAAAAAAAAAAAAGCAAGTTAAAGCCAGTAAATCAGTAAATCAAACTTTCATTCCAACTCCTCCTACCCTTCATGAATATCAATTGATCTATTGAGCCCTATTGAATCTAGTATCTATTGATTCATGTCATATTTTGTACAACATAGACACAAAAATAATGATTCTTTGTGTAGCTATTGCTGTTGTTGAAATGTCACGTTTGTTGTTGCATTTGTGGCAGTTGTTGATGTTGTTGGTTGAACATGTTACGTCTTGTTGTTGTTGCGTTGTTGTTTGTTGTGTGATGTTGTTGTTGAAAATGCTGCGTTTGCTTGTTGTTGTTGTTGTCGTTTGTTGTTGTTGTTGTTGTTGTTGGTTGTTGTTGTTGTTGTTGTTGTTGTTGTTGTTGTTTGTTGTTGTTGTTGTTGTTGTTGTTGTTGTGTTGTGTTGTTGTTGTGTTTGTTGTTGTTGTTGTTGTTGTTGTTGTGTTGGTGTTGTTAAATATTATCATACGTTCAAGTTAAATGAAATATACAACACTTTTTCAAAACATATCTCTAAAATATTAATGTTAAATTTTACATTAACATTATAATAATGGAAACTAAACAAAAATATATCTCATCCTACCCTAACTGAATAAGGTTCTTCACCTAGGTTACTAAAATAAAAGTTTTAACTACGATGAGAAGACGACATAGCAATCTCATTCTTTTACTATACATACAACCGCGTCAGTAAAATATTATTATCATTATAATATTATTAGTGTTACATTTTTTTATGTTATTTATTATGATTATTCATTATTATATTATTATTATATTATTATTTTATTTGTATTTATTGTAATTTTATTATTATTATATATTATTATTTTATTTATTATTATTATTATATTATTATATTATTATTATTATTTTATATCATTATTCTTATTATTGAGTTATCATTAAAACATAACACACAACACACACACACACACACACACACACACACACACACACACACACACACACACACACACACACACACACACACTCACACACACACACACAATAATTATAGACACTTTACTTAATACATTAGCCATGCAGTCATCGTATTAACTTACTGATCACATGACTGCTATTTCTATGATGTAAAGCAGATGTGTAACATTTTTTTAAGCGTCGTTGGAAGATATTTATATTTTTTCCCATATTTAATATAAACATTTCCTTTTGTTATGTATTTTCTTTTACGTTTCTATTATACTTTATATTTATATTTTGTTAAAAGTTAGTTATTTATTTATTTTGAGCCTGAACTCAAGGGATTTACCCCCCAAAAGGGTTTTTTTTGATTCCTAGAAGGTTTTAAATAATCGATAGATCATTTTTGATGGTTTCAATCGATTTATCGATGTTTTTTACCCCTATTTCGATGTTTAAATCGTCTTTCTACGTGCTCTGGTTGACTGAAAAATATAATCGAAAGAAAATTATTAATAACATTTGTTCGATATATCGCCGTAGTCAAAGTGCTATATTGGATGGACTGGAATCCTGGAAATCCTGGAATCCTGGAAGGATTCCAGGAACCTGGAAACTGGAAAGTGACTTCCTGGAAACTGGAAACTGGAAAAAAAATATATATAAAATAATATATATATATATATATATATATATATATATATATATATATATATTTATATATATATAAAATATATATATATATATAATATATATATATATATATATATATATATATATATATATATATATATATATATATATATATATATATATATATATATATATATTTCAGTTCCAGTTACCAGGTTCCGGTTTCTAGGATTCCAGGTTCCTCCAATATTACACTTTGACTACGGCGATATATCGAACAAATGTTATTAATAATTTTCTTTCGATTATATTTTTCAGTCAACCAGAGCACGTAGAAAACGATATAAACATCGATATAGGGGTAAAAAATACCTATATATCGATTTGAAACCATCAAAAATGATCTATCGATTATTTAAAACCTTCTAGGAATCAAAAAAAACCCTTTTGGGGGGTAAATCCCTTGAGTTCAGGCTCAAAATAAATAAATAACTAACTTTTAACAAAATATAAATATAAAGTATAATAGAAACGTAAAAGAAAATACATAACAAAAGGAAATGTTTATATTAAATATGGGAAAAAATATAAATATCTTCCAACGACGCTTAAAAAAATGTTACACATCTGCTTTACATCATAGAAATAGCAGTCATGTGATCAGTAAGTTAATACGATGATTGCATGGCTAATGTATTAAGTAAGTCTGTCTGGATAATTTATTGTGTGTGTGTGTGTGTGAGTGTGTGTGTGTGTTGTGTGTGTGTGTGTGTGTTTGTTGTGCGTGTGTGTATATGGTGTGTTATGATCATAAACATCATAAACATGATATAGTGAATAATAATAATAAATAATAATAAATAATAATAATAATAATATAATAATAATAATATAATAAAATAAGAATTAATAAATAATAATAATAGATAATTAATAATAATAATAATATTTAGCGGTTTGTGTGTATTAGTAAAGATTGAGGATTGGCTATGTGCGTCTTCTGCTGGTTAAGTTAAAAACTTTTAATTAGTTACATTGGTTAACGCATGCTTGTATGTCAGTTTAGGTTAGGATGATATGTATTTTTGTTTAGTTTTCAATATTACAATGTTATGTAAAATTAACATTAATAATTTAGAGATATGTTTGAAAAAGTGTTGTATATTTCATTTAACTTACCCTGAAGGATAACAACATTAACAACAACAACAGCAACAACAACAACAACACAACAACACAAACAAACGAAAACAACAACAACAACCAACAACCAACAACAACAACAACAACAACAACAACAACAACAACAACAACAACAACAACAACAAACAACAACAACAACAACAAACCAACAACAACAACAACAACAACAACACAACAACGAACAATTACAAAACACATCAAACAACAACAACAAACAACAGCAGCAACAACAACAAACGTAACATTTCACAACAACATCATACAACTCAAACAAAATTGCAACAACAAACGCGACATTTCAACAACAATAGCTACAACAAAGAATTTATTTTTGTGTTATGTTGTACAAAAATTTTTTTGACATGATCAATAGATCAATAGACATCAGACTAATAGATCAATAGATCATGGTAAGGTAGGAGGTAGTTGGATGATGTTTTAACTCATATATTTTAATGCTTTACTGATTTACTGATTTACTGCTTTACGATATGTAAAAATGCAAAAAAAAAATTAAGTTATAAACATAAAAAGAATAAATTTTTAGTAAAAACAAAATGTTTAAAGAAAACAAAACAAAAATAAATAAAAGTTTTTGTGTTATGTTATACAAATATGACTTGATCAATAGAATCATAGTCAATAGATCAATGATCATGGAAAGGAGTAGTTGTGGCTGGGATGGTAGTTTGATTAACTGATTTACTGATTTAACTGCTTTAGAGTATGCAAAACATAACAATTTTAATAAAAAAATATGACTGAATCAATAGATCAATGATCAATAGATTCAATAGATCACGAATGAGTAGGAGGGTGGCTGGATGGGTTTGATTTACTGATTTTACTGATTTACTGCTTTAGAGTATGCAAAAATATTAACAATTTTAAAAAAAATTATGACTTGAATCCAATAGATGAAGTGATTCATGGAAGGGTAGGAAGGCAGTTTGATTAACTGATTTACTGATGTTTACTGCTTTAGGGTATGTAAAACCATAACAATTTTAATAAAAATATGACTTGAATCAATAGATCAAATAGATCAATAGATCATGGAAGCGTGGGGAGGGCAGTTTGATTACTGATTGTTTACTGATTTACTGCTTTAGAGTATGCAAAAATATAACAATTTAATAAAAAATATGACTTGAATCTATAGATCAATTAAGATCAATAGAATCAATAGATCAATAGATCAATAATCAATATATCATGGAAGGGCAGGAGGGCAGTTTGATTAACTGATTTACATTTACTGCTTTAACGTCTGTAAAAAATGCAAATTTTTTACGTTATAAACATGAAAAGCATTAAAATTTTTAAAAAGAAAACAAATAAAATTTAAAAAGTAATTAAAATTTAAATTGAAAACAAAAATATAAAAACATAAAGAATGAACTTATTAAAACTTTTTAAAATAAATTAGACAAAACAATATATTTAGTTGACGTTTATAAAAGAAAACGAGATTTTGAAAATTGAAAATGTCTGTCTAGATGGCTAAGCAAATGTTTACTTCAGCAACGTTACCTGGTTCCAGCACTGTGCCGGGTCACCACTCTGTCTTCCTCATTCCCCCATTTTCTCTTATGCACTCCGGCATTCTTCTTCTTATGCACTCCAGGCATTAAAACTTCTTTTATTTCAGTTAGGGACCCACCTCCGGCGGGTTCCAAACACATTCTTCCAACTTTCTCGTTCCTCCTTCTTCCTCCTTCCTCATCCTTCTTTTCTCTTTCTCTTCTTCTTCTTTCTTCTTCTTCTTCTTCTTCTTCTTCTTCTTCTTCTTCTTCTTCTGTGTTTTATTTCAGTTAGGGACCCACCTCCGGAGGGTTCCAAACCTCATTCTTTCCCTCCCTCATTCCTCCTTCTTCCTCCTCCTTCTTCTCCTCTTCCTCATTCCTCTTTCTTCCTCCTTCCTCCTTCTTCTCTTATGCACTCCGTGCATTTCTTCTTCTTTTATTTCAGAGGGGGAGACCCGAAGCTCCAGCTCCGATTCCAAATCCTTCCTCGTTCTTCCTCCTTTCTTCTCTATGCCACTCCGTGCATTTCTTTCTTCTTCTAGACATTATGCAAAATTTCAACCTTCTAAGATCCTTCTATCTGGAAGGAACCAGCACCCTTCTCCGAAGGGGTGCATCGTCCGGAACCTCGATCCAGGCAGACGGAGTCTGCGGCGGCACAGCCAGGCAACCGGAAATAGAGATACCTTCACGCAAACTTTAATTATTATTTATTTATTTATTATTAAAATATTTTATTTAAATTAATTTTTAATTTTTAATTTTAATTTTTAATTTTTAATTTTTTTAATTTTAATTTTAATTTTTTTTTTTTTTTTTTTTTTTTTTTTTTTTTTTTTTTTTTTTTTTTTTTTTTTTTTTTTTTTTTTTTTTTTTTTTTTTTTTTTTTTTATTTATTTTTTTCATTTTGCCATTTCCAGGAAACCACTTTTCCAGTTCCAGGTTCCAGGTTTCCTGGAATCCTTCCAGGATTCCAGGATCCAGATTCCAGTGCCATCCAATATAGCCCACTTTGACTACGGCGATATATCGAACAAATGTTATTAATAATTTCTTTCGATTATATTTTTCAGTCAACCAGAGCACGTAGAAATATGATTTAACGTTGAATTATAGGGGTAAAAACATCGATAAATCGATTGAAACCATCAAAAATGGTCTATCGATTATTTAAAACCTTCTAGGAACCAAAAACCCCCCTTTGGTGGGCTAAACCCCCTTTTGGGGTAAAACCCTTGAGTTCAGTTTAAACTTAAAATCGCTTTAACCGACCTTAAAAACCCTAACCTTGACACGTCAAGCTTGAAAAACCAGATGTTGCAAAATGTTGCTTTGCAACATGTGCAACTTCCGGTTGCAACTTCCGGATTTCAGTTTGGCTGTCAGTTGTGCACTCCTTACTACTAATATGATCTAGATTATTTTATATTATTATATATCGGTATATTATATATATATATATATATATATATATATATATAATATATATATATATATATTATATATATATATATATATATATATTTATATATAATATATATTATATATATTATAATATAAATATTATATATAAAAAAATATTAAATATATATATATATTATATATTATATATATATTATATATATATATAATATAATATATATATATATATATATATATATATAATAATATATATTATATATTCTTCTTCTTCATCTTCTTATATTTTCCCAGGAATGGGAGTAAGGTGCGCGAAAAAGGAAAAGCAGTAGAAGAATATATGACACAAGTCGAAAGAAAGCCCAGCCTTACCCGCCCCCTTCAGTACCATTATAATTAGTGGGAAACCCATCGCAGGCAGAAATCCAACCCTTAAAAGCATTCATAGGACAGCGATGGAACCCTCAACTATGTTAGATCGTCATTGTAAGGGTTTCATCCCTGGCCCAGGTGGGCCACACAAACCATACCCCCTCACAATTCCCCGCCATTCACTCCTGTTATATACACCTTTCTGTCTCGCCTACGCAAACTCAGATTTCTCTCCTTCAAACATTCTTTTTTGACTCAATCCACTTTTTCTTCGGTCTTCCCCCGCCGTGTCGGTTCCACTATACTCGCCCACGTATACATCGCATTAAACCCAAACCGACTATTCATTCTATCCTTTCCATATGACCAAACCTTCTCAACGACCTTTCATTTATTCTCTCATTTACCACTTTCTTCACACCACGCCACTCTTATACGTTCATTCCTCTCTTTATCAGTTCTTCCCACACCTAGCACACCCCTAAGATTGTTCATCTGACCATTTGATCTATACTTCTTATTCCAGACCATAGTCTCACTACTATACAATAACACAGGAACAACATACCCTCATAGATCGATACTTCTATTCCAGACCATAGTCTCACTACTTACAATAACACAGGTTAAAAATACCTCATGTTAAACCTAGCACACACAAGCTTAGTCCCGTTACATTCACCAAACGATTTTATTGCACCAGCCACCTTCCTGCATTCACAACTTTCCTACTCCACTCTGCATCGTCCGTTCCCTTCTCATCAAACATTTATACCCTAATATTTAAACTTCAGACACTGTTCCAGCATACTCAACCTCTTAACATAACTTCACACTGAGGAGTGTCCTCACTCACAACGCATAACCTTAATCTTATCCACGTTTACTTTCAAACCCCTCCTTTTACACACTCCGCCCAAATCTCATCTACTAATCCTCTCAAACTCTCTTCAGATTCGCCACACAGAACCAAATCATCGGCATATAATAGGTAGCACCCCCCACTCATCTCCATTCTCCACCATTCTAACACCATTTCCTTCCACCCCCACCTCGAATTCTTTCATAAACCCATCTCCATATACAAAATTGAATAACCAAGGAGACATAACACAACCCTAGTCTACTCCGCTGTTTAATCCTAAACCAATCCCCCATTAGACACCATTATTCTGACACACGCTTCACTATCGTCATATATTCTTTTGATTCCATTCGAAGCCTACCACCAACACATTATATCACTAACACCTGCCATGGAACTTTTCCCTATTAACTCTTATCATACGCCTGTGGCAAATCCATAAAACCTTAAATACAATTTACTCTTCTTTCTCCCTCATTTTCTCAATTATTTTGTTTCAATGTAAAAGATTTGATCCACACATCCCCTACCACTCCTAAACGCACCTAAAATATATAATTATATATATAATAATAATTATATAGTATATATATATATATATATATATATATATAATATATATATATATTATATTTATATATATATATAGATATATATATATTATATATATATAACTATATTATATATTATATATATATAATATATATTATATATATATATAATATTATATATATATAATATATATATTATATTATATATATTATATATATATATATAGATATTTATATATACTTATATATATATATATTATATACTATATATATTTAATATTTTTATATATATTTTATATATATATATATATATATATATATATTATATATATATATATATATAATATTAATATATATATTATTTTTTTAACAGTTGTCACCACCACTCACGGGCAGAGCCCTATTCAAGGAGGGGGTGTTACACGCCTCAGAATCAAACAACTAACGCAAATAACGCAGATGAGCGTAGACGCAGGCTTTGAAGTGGGGGAGATTAAATTCAGCAGGAAACACAGAAGATGGAAGAGAATCCACAGAACAGAACAGGTGGCAGGAAAGAAGGAAGCACCGCAGCGAACTAGTCTGGAGTTACCAATGTTAACACAAAACTCATGTGCAGATACAGCACCCCTTTTGCTACGAGGGTGACATAAGGGTGATGGTACGCAGGTGATAAGTTCCCTCAAGCACCTGCCACTACGGTAAGATAGGAAAGTATATCGCCGGTAGACCTTGAGCGCCTCAAGCCGTACTGGCGATCGGAAA